>BLSH010197117.1:257893-312370 GCA_018402905.1 Glandirana rugosa | reverse complement strand
GTTTATTCTTACTAACTTGCCTGACATATAATCTAGTTGCCTCCACGATGGTAGACTTTAATAGTGCCCACGGATTCCTTACTCCTGTTATTTTACTCCAACCTTTCAGTTAATTTTTTAGAAATTTCCCCATGTCAGCAAAATTTGTCCTTTTAAAATCTAAAACTTTTGTTTTTGTATATGATTTTTCAGTTCTTGTTTTAATATCAAATCAAAGACATTGGTGATCACTAGAACCCAAATTCTCCCCCACCTCAACATCAGACAGTTGATCCCCATTTGTCAGTACTAGGTCAAGAATATGATCACCTTGGGTTGGGCTTTTTACTAACTGTTTTTAAAGAAACCCCATTCAGTGCTTCCATTACATCTGTCACGATCCTGGTGGTGGAGTCTGGCTTGTGCAGGGAACAACCACTGTTGCACATCTAACTCAGGGGCCCCTGGTAGAGCAGACAGGGAATCCAAGAGTGCGGGATGGCACGAGGGCTGGATGGTCACTGGTGGTGATGTGATGCTCCAGGTGGTTGTGCTGGCTGGCTGTGCAGTACAAGGGGTCAGGCAAGAGAGTGGTCAAGTCCAAGCAAAGTTTGTTAACAGGCTGGCAGCAGAAGTACAGAGGGGTCAGACAATCGGGTGGTCGTGGATAGCCGGGGTTGGTGCAGGCAGATAATCAGCAGGTCAGGTCAAGCTGGGTCAAATCAGGAAACAGGTAGTAACACAGGAACTGGAAACAGGAACAGAGCTGGGGCTCACAGGTACTCAGACAGCACTTGTTGCAAGGCACAGGGGGTTGAAATAGCACCATTTGGCACCGTTTCTGGCGCGTGCATGCGCAGACACGCACAGGCGCGCGCAATTGTGCTAAAGTCCATTTAAACCACTGATTTTCTCTATCACTGCCCCCCCCCCCCCAGGGGCAGCCTCTGGATGCCCAACTTGGCTACTTTGGCTGGATTGCTGTTCATGAAACCTTGAATGCATTCATCTGCATGGAGATTGGCTTCGGGCTCCCAAGAGCTCTCTTCCGGGCCGTAACCCTTCCACTTTACGAGATACTGGATCCTGCCATCCTTCTTCCTACAGTCAAGTATTGACTCAACCTCGAATTCCTCTTCTCCATCAATCAAGACAGGGGCAGGGGGAGCGCTAGCTCTACTAGGGAAGGGATCCGAGATCACTGGCTTCAGCAAAGAGACATGGAACACTGGGTGTATCCGCAGAGATGATGGAAGTTCCAGTTCGTAGAACACCTGATTGATCTTTCTCTTAATAGAGAAGGGGCCAATAAATCGAGTACCCAGCTTCTTGAATGGACAAGACAGTCTCAGATTTTTTGTAGATAGCCAGGTCTGGTCGCCAGGTTGAAGGTTGAGTTCACTATGTTTCTTTTTATCAAACGTGGCTTTACTTAGTTTTCCAACCAATGTGTAGCAAGACAACACCGCTCCAGGATGTTCCACGCCTCAGGTGGATCAGATTAGCTAAACCACCTGTGCAAGTGCTGGCTGACGAAGCATACAAGCAGTAGACAAAGAATAAGGTTGGATAGCCGCACACTGCAAAGTCCAATTCCAATGCTTTATTGATTGATAAGGGGACCAGTGGTTCGTTTGTATGCTGTATCAACCCCCCTTATCAATAAATCATTGGAATTGGACTTCGCAGAGTGCGGCTATCCAACCTTGTTCTTTGTCTGCGGCTTTACTTAGTGCTTGCATTTTAGCAAGCGTCTCCTGCAACAGCTTCCAGTTGGTACTGAAGAATTGGGTGGACTCCTGTACCACTGGTACCGCAGTTTCTCCTGCTAAACTGGGGAAGCACAGTGGGGTGGAAGCCGTATTTGGACCAGAAGGGTGATTGTTTTGTTGCGGAGTGAATAGAGTTATTGTAAGCAAATTCCGCCAGGGGTAATAGCGTGCCCCAGTCATTCTGGGAGTAGGAAGAGAAGAAGCAGAGGTACTGCTCCAGATTCTGGTTTGTTCTTTCGGTTTGACCGTTGCTTTGCGGATGGTAAGCCATTGAGAAAGAGAGGTCAATTTCGAGGGCTGAACAGAGAGCTCTCCAGAATCGTGAGGTAAATTGAACTCCCCGGTCAGATACTATGTTGTCTGGGATGCCATGTAGCCGGACAATTTCCTTGATAAAGATGTCCGAGGTCTCTTTTGCAGTGGGGGTGCCCGTCATTGGGAGGAAATGCGCCATTTTGCGCCAGTCCACAACTACAAAGATCATGGTATGCCCGTTGGCTGGAGGCAGTTCCACAATAAAGTCCTTTGAGATCTTGGACAATGGCCGTTCAGGGATAGGAAGAGGTTTTAGCAGTCCCCAGGCCTTGGTTTTGTCTGTCTTGTTCCTGGCGCAGATAGAACAGGAACGAACATAGGCCTAACAATCCTCGCTAAGTAATGGCCACCAGAAGGAGCGAAGCACGAGCTTAGCGGTCTTTCGTGTGCCGAAGTGCCCGGCTAATTTATGGTCATGGCAGAGCTTCAGAATGCCGGAGCTCAGTTCCTTTGATGATTATGCCACCAGAGACCATCCTTCCAGATCAGCCCTTGGCTAGGTAATTCAGAAGCACAGACAGAAGTTCTCCGGATCTGGGAGAGTAGGTCGCCCTGAGCAAGCAAGAAGTTCCTAGGCTGGAGGATGGTGTCAGGAGAAGCAGATGTTCTGGGTGCAGAAAACATACGGGATAGGGCATCGGGTTTGATGTCCTTCGACCCAGGCCTGTACGTTAGGTGGAATTGGAATCTAGAGAAAAAGAGTGGCCAGCGAGCCTGACGAGGTTTGAGTCTTTTGGCAGTTCTGAGGTACTCTAGATTCTTATGATCCGTGTAGATCAAGATGGGGTGCTGGGCTCCTTCAAGCAGATAGCGCCATTCCTCCAGAGCAGCCTTGATAGTGAGCAACTCTCTGTCCCCAATGTCATAATTCTTCTCTGGGGCTGAGAGCTTACAAGAGAAGAAGGCTACGGGATGAAGGAGTGCCTTAGCCCCCTGCCTCTGGGAAAGCATGGCTCCAATGGCAGTCTCGGAGGCGTCTACCTCCAGGACATAAGGCAGAGTTGCGTCAGGGTGTTTGAGGATAGGCGCAGTAGTGAAAAGATTCTTCAGGGCTTGGAAGGTGTTTTGTGCCTCAGGAGACAAGTGAAAACGCTGACCCTGCTTTGTAAGTTGGGGGATGGGGGCGCTGATTGCCGAGAATCCCCTGATGAATCTCCTATAGAAGTTGGAGAACCCAACAAAGCGCTGAACCCCCTTTTTATCCACAGGTGCTGGCCAGTCAAATATAGCTGTGACCTTCTGTGGGTCCAACGTGACACCAGTAACTGACAGGATCAGTCCAAGGAAGGGAATACTGGAGCGCTCAAAGGCGCACTGCTCTGCTTTGGCGTACAGCCTGTGTTGCCACAAGCGACTGAGGACACAGCAGATGTGTTGGCGGTGCTCCTCCAGGGAAGAAGAAAAGATTAGGATATTGTCTAGGTAGATAATGATGAAAAGGTCCAGATAGTCTCGGAATACATCATTGACCAAGTGCTGAAATGTGGCTGGGGCGTTGCAGAGTCCAAAGGGCATGACGAGGTACTCATCATGGCGAAGCGAGTCCGGAATGCGGTTTTCCACTTGTTGCCCTCTCGGATGTGGATTAAATTATAGGGCCCTCGGAGGTCCAGTTTGGTGAACACGGTGGCCGACCCTAGCCTTTGGAAGAGCTCCGGAACAAGTGGGAGAGGATAGCGTTTTTTAACCGTAATTTGGTTCAGATCCCTGTAGTCGATACAAGGGCAGAGAGTGTGGTCCTTTTTCTCGACAAAGAAAATGCCAGCCCCGGCAGGGGATGTGGACGGTCTGATGAACCCTTTGGCTAAATTTTCATCCAGATAGGCCTTGAGGGCCACCAGTTCAAGTTCGGAGAGGGGGTAAATACGGCCAAAGGGGACCTCAGTTCCAGGGAGCAGCTCAATGGGGCAGTTGTAAGACCGATGCTGTGGTAGCTGGTCTGCCCCCTTCTTGCTGAATACATCCAGGTACTCATGGTAGACTGGAGGGACAGCTTGGTGGGTTTCCAGGTCAGGTTTCGAGTCCAGGCTCAGAAGTGAGGGGCCAACATCCCAGGATGGAAGCAGACAGTGTTGGTCACAGTATGAGAATGGGAACTGTATGCGCCCAGAGGATCAGTCGATGTTGGGGCTATGCGCCCTGAGCCAAGGAAGACCCAGAATAATGGGGAAGAGTGGTGAGGCTATGGCGTCAAGGACTAGCAGTTCTTGGTGTCCTCCGGCTGTGGGCACAGGGATAGGTAAGGTTTCGTGTGTTACCTGGCCGGGTTTGATGACCGTCCCGTCGGCCAGGCGGATGGTCATTTTGTGCGCCTTGGGGCGCAGGGGCATCTGGTGTAGCGTTGCGAAAGCCTGGTCCACAAAATAGCTACACACCCCTGAGTAATTGATAGCTGGCACTTGGATGTTCCCTCCGGACAACTGCAAAGATATAAGAGTAAGGTGAGATACATTATTTATGGCAGGTGTTCCTGGTTGGTCCTGTGGCGCCACTTACCGGCCTTGGTGGACAGGTCCTCACCATGTGTCCGGGTTCCCCGCAGTACCGACACAGGTTCAGGGCGCACCGCCGCTGTCCCTCTTCTGGAGTGAGAGACGGGCGCAGAAGGTCAATCTGTATCGGTTCTGACGGGTCAACTGGTGTGGAAGGGGCAGGAACCGGAGCAGTATGACTGGGAACCCGGGGCATCATCCATATCAAGCGTGGGATAGCAGATGTTCCAGAAGCTCGCTCAGCCCGGCGCTCCCTGAGCCACCGGTCAATCTGAATAGCCAGGTTTATGAGGGCGTCCAGGGTCGCGGGCACCCCGATGCGGGCAAGTTCATCCTTCAATGGCTCTGACAGCCCCAGGCGAAATTGGTAACAGAGTGCTGCGTCATTCCAGGCTGTGTCAGCACTCCAGCGCCTAAACTCCGCTACGTAATCCTCTGCGGTGCGCCGACCCTGCTGCAGGGCGTGCAGGGTGGCCTCGGCTGTGGCTGCAAGGTGGGGAACCTGGTACAGCTTGGCCATAGCATCAAAGAAGGCCCCCAGGGTGGCCACTTCAGGCACTCTTTGTTCCCAGAGCCGATGAGCCCAGGTCTGAGGTTCACCTTGTAATAAGGAAATCACAAGTCCCACCTTAGTGGCTTCCAAAGAGAAGGTGCAGGGCTGCAGGCCAAAGTATAGCTCGCAGGAACTGCAGAAAGCCCTGAACTTGCTTCGATCCCCCGCAAACGTGTTGGGAAGGGGGACCTTAGACTCAGATGGCAGAGCCACAATGGTGCGGGCCGCTGCAGCTCCCCTCCAGGTACAGAGGGAGCGGAGAGCTCACGCACTTGCTCCTCCAGCCGAGTGTAGCCATCTTGCAAGTTCTTCACCGCTAGCGTGAGCCCGGCCAAGTGGACGCACAGTTCGTCCATAGCAGAGGGTGCTCCCTGCACAGACTCGGACATGGCTGTCCATTACTCTCACGATCCTGGTGGTGGAGTCTGGCTTGTGCAGGGAACAACCACTCTTGCGCACCCGATTCAGGGACCCCTGGTAGAGTAGACAGGGAATCCAAGAGTGCGGGATGGCACGAGGGCTGGATGGTCACTGGTGGTGATGTGATGCTCCAGGTGGTCGTGCAGATCAGAAGAGTGGTCGTGCAGGATGGGTCGGCAACTGGCTGGCTGTGCGGTACAAGGGGTCAGGCAAGAGAGTGGTCAAGTCCAAACAAAGTTCGTTAACAGGCTGGCAGCAGAAGTACAGTGGGGTCAGACAATCGGGTGGTCGTGGATAGCGGGGGTCGGTGCAGGCAGATAATCAGCAGGTCAGGTCAAGCTGGGTCAAATCAGGAAACAGGTAGTAACACAGGAACTGGAAACAGGAACAGAGCAGGGGCTCACAGATGCTCAGATGCTGTAAAATGGACAGCACTTGCTGCAAGGCACAGGGGGTTGAAATAGCACTGTTTGGCGCCGTTTCCAGCGCATGCGCACTCAAATGCGCTAAAGTCCATTTAAAGCACTGATTTTCTCTAACAACATCCCTGCTCCTGCTTGTAATAGCAGTTTGAGAATCCCAGTTAACGTCAGGCATGTTGAAGTCACCCATAATCAAAACCTCTCCCTTCATTGCTATTTGAGCTCACCCATCCCCATCCGTGCTCACCCATCCCCATCCGTGCTCAGTCATCCTCATCCGTGCTCAGTCATATTCATCCCTGCTCATCCATCCCCATCTGTGCTAAATCATTTTCATTTTCTTTCAACATTTTCCGAAAACTTGTGGAAAAAAATGACATGTTTAAAAGACTCATTATGCCTCCTAGAATATACGCTGGAGTGTTTACTTTCCAAAATGGGGACTTTTTTGGGCATTTCCATTGTCCTGGTGCTCCAGGACCTTCAAAATCGCAAGAGGTAGTCAAGAAATGAAATGTGTAATTTATGCTCCTAGAAGGCCTGACAGTGCTCCCTACATGTTGGGCCTCTGTATGTGGCCAGGTTGTGTAAAAGTCTCACACATGTGATATCGCCATACTCAGGAGGAGTAGTAGAATGTGTTTTGGGGTGTAATTTGTGATATGCATATGCTGGTTGTGAGAAATAACCAGTTAATATGACAATTTTGTGAAAAAAAAAGAAAAAAAAATCTTCATTTTGAAAAGAATTGTGGGAAAAAATTACAACTTCAAAGAACTCACTGTGCCTCTTACTAATTCTTTGGAATGCCTTCTTTCCAAAAAGGGGTCATTTGGGGGGTATTTGTACTTTCCTAGCATGTCAGGGTCTCAAGAAAGTGATTGGCATCATAGCGTGTAGACTCTGTAACTTTCACAAAGACCAAATAATATACACTTATTTGTTTTAGTTTTTTACCAAAGATATGTAGCAGTATAGATATTGGCAAAATTTATGAAGAAAAATTACTAATTTGCAAAATTTTATAACAGAAATGAAGAAAAATGCATTTTTTCTACAATATTTCGTTTTTTTTCATTTATAGCACAAAAAATAAAAACCCAGCGGTGAATAAATACCACCAAAAGAAAGCTCTATTTGTATGAAAAAAAGGCCAAAAAAATCATATGGGTACAGTGTTGCATGACTGAGTAATTGTCATTCAAAATGTGAGAGCACTGAAATCTGAAAATTGGTCTGGTTGTTAAGGGGGTTAGGTGCCCAGTGGTCAAGTGGTTAAAGGGAAAATTTTGACATGGGGTCCCCCCTAAAATCCAAACCAGACCCTTATCCGAGCATGCAACCTGGCCGGCCAGGATGGGGGGATGAGCAAGCGTCCCCCCCTTCCTGAACCGTACCAGGCTACATGCCCTCAACATGGGGAGTATAGGTGCTTTGGGGCGGGGGGGTGGCTCTGCGCCCCCCCCACCTTAAAGCACCTTGTCTTCATTTTGATGGGGACAAGAGCCTCTTCCCCACAACCCTGGGCTGTGGTTGTGGGGGTCTGCGGGCGGGGGGGCTTATCAGAATCTGGAAGCCCCCTTTAATAAGGGGGCACCCAGATCCTGACCCCCTTCCTATGTAAATTAGTATTGGGTACATCTTACCCCTACTAATTCACCAAAAGTGTAAAAAAAGAAAAAACCACAGGAGACAATTAGGGACAAGTACTTTATTAAAAAATAAAAAATAAAAATAAGTCCCCCGTTGTAATCCATCATCAATCACGGCGCACGACGGACCCGAAAAAAAAAAAAGCCGCAACAGCTCCTCCTCCATGGGAGGGCTCCCACCGACTGAGCTTGGTTTGTTGTGACAGTTTATTTATATGGCAGGACGGGGCCACTTGGTGATGTACGTGCATGACCTGCCCCCTCTGATGTCACATGACGTCAGAAGGGACGGGGTCGCTTGCTTATGTCGCCGGCTGGCCCCGCCCTGACATATAGATAAACCGTCAGAGCAAAAAGCCTGCAGACGGTGGGAGCCCTCCCAATGGGGAGGAGCTGTGCACGCCGTCTGCGCGCAATGCATGATGGGGCGCTCCGCGGCTGCAAAGTGGCTGTGAACGCCCCATAATGTTCTAGATTAGACGGATGGGAGACTTACGTTAGACTCGAACCGCGGGCACATCCCTACTCAGGATTGGTTGTGAACCCTGCTTTCTTCAAAGAGTCTATGATGGCCTGAACCCTGGGAAGATGGGATTCCCAATATCATCCAGGTAGACCGAAGTGTATTGTCAATAGGGGCGTAATGTTTTGTCCATTGCCCTTTGAAATGTGGCAGGGGCAGAGTATAATGGCATCCTTTTATACTGGAAGTGGCCTTCCGGAGTGGACAAAAAAGCTGTTTTCTCTCTGGCTTCCTTGGTGAGGGGAATTTGCCAGGACCCTTTTGTGACGTACAATGTGGTGATGCACTGGGCAGGACCCAACCTCTCAATTAACTTGTCTACCAAGGGCACCGGATAGGCATCAAATTTGGAAACTTCATTAAATTTCCTAAAGTCATTGCAAAAGCACAGGATGCTGTTGGGTTTTGGTACCAAAACAATTGGACTTGACCACGCACTCTATGATTCTTCATTGACATCAAGCTCAAGCATTCTTTTCACCTCTTCAGACACTGCCACTCTACATGCTTCTGGGATATGATATGGCTTTAAACGGATGTTTACATCTCTGAGCAGCTAGTCCCACATATGGCTCTCTATTTTAATTCCTTGCTGAATGGTGGAGCAGTCCCTCTGGACAAAAATGTCATTAGAACACCTGATGGTGCTCCCTGCATGTTAGGCCTCTGTATGTGGCCAGGCTGTGTAAAAGTCTCACATGTGGTATCGCCATACTCGGGATGAGTAGCAGAATATATTTTAGGGTGAAATTTTTGCTAGGTACATGCTGTGTGTTAGAAATATTGTATAAATGGACAACCTTGTGTAAAAAAAAATGCGTTTTCATTTTCTTTCCAAAAACTTGTGGAAAAAATGAACCGTTCAAAAGACTCATTATGCCTCGTAGAATATAGGTTGGGATGTTTACTTTCCAAAATGGGGTCATTTTTTGGGCGTGCAAGAGGTAGTCAGGAAATTATATGTGTAATTTATGTCCTTAGAACGCCTGATGGTGCTCCCTGCATGTTAGGGCTCTGTATGTGGCCAGGCTGTGTAAAAGTCTCAAACATGTGGTATCCCCATACTCAGGAGGAGTAGCAGAATGTGTTTTGGGGTGTAATTTGTGATATGCATATGCTGGGTGTGAGAAATAATCTGTTAATATGACAATTTTGTGAAAAAAAAAATCGAAAAAAAAAATCTTAATTTTGAAAGAATTGTGGGAAAAAATTACAACTTGAAAAAACTCGCCATGCCTCTTACTAAATATGTTGGACTGTCTACTTTCCAAAAAGGGGTAATTTGGGGGGTATTTGTACTTTTCTGTCTTGTTAGGGTCTCAAGAAATGAGATAGGCCGTCAGTACATCAGGTGTGATCAATTTTCAGTGATTGGCACCATAGATTGTAGACTCTATAACTTTCACAAAGACCAAATAATATCCACTAATTTGGGCTATTTTTAACAAAGATATATAGCAGTATAAATTTTGGCCTAAATTTATGAAGAAAAATTACTAATTTGCAAAATTTTATAACAGAAAGAAAGAAAAATGCATTTTTTCACAAAATGTTCGGTCTTTTTGCATTTATTGCTCAAAAAATAAACACCCCAATGGTGATTAAATACCACCAAAAGAAAGCTCTATTTGTGTGAAAAAAAGGACAAAAAATTCATGTGTACAGTGTAGTATGACTGAGTAATTGTCATTCAAAATGTGAGAGCACTGAAAGCTGAATATTGGTCGGGTTAGGAAGGGGGTTTAAGTGCCCAGTGGTTAAGGGGGTGTGGCAGGGAGGCGTATCCTATACCTACATACGTTTGCTAGTAGGTGTCCCTCATTCCCATCTCAAAATGTTGGGAGGTATTGTAATATATTGTCAGGCTAGGTCTGCATGTAGTGACAGGTTAGGGTGATATAGTGCCAGGTTAGGTCTACATGTAGTGACAGTGTGCTCAGTCACTTACAGCATGGCAGGTGATGATGATTGCTGTGCTCTCTCCTCCTCTTTCTTCTTTAGCTGAGTGAGTCTATAGGAGGAGTCAGGGGCGTAACGATAGGGGTTGCAGGGGTTGCAATTGCAACCGGGCCCCATGGTCCAGGGGGCCCATGTGCCTCCCTTGTACACCTGAATAGGAGGGATGGCGGGGGGTGGCATTTAGAGGACCCAATCTCCTCCATTTTCCTCTATCCAGTTTACTTGCCTTCTGCTGTTCCCAGGGCCCCTGAGTGCTTCCCTGGTCCCCCTGGGGCCTGCTGCAGAACTTGTGAAAGGGCCCCACTGCAGTACCGTAATAAAGGGACCCACAATAGGAGTAAAGGGCCCTGGCCAGGGGTTGGGGGGCCCTTCATAATTTCTTGCACCGGGGCCCTGAAGGTTCTAGTTACGCCTCTGGGAGGAGTGGAGGAGGCAGCCACACCCCGACCCACCCACCAACTCCGGTTACCTCGGGAGATAGTGAACATCCCAGAGGGACAGCCTAACTTCATCAGATGACAGGGGGGTGATACAGACAGCCTCCCCCACACCTCTGGCCTGATCCTGCTGACCTGATCAACTTCTTACAAAGCTGCGATGACAGGGAAAGTGCATGAGCCCCACATGCACCCAGGGCCCCTGGGTAGTGCCTGACATCCTCCCCCCCCAATGTGTGGCACCCGGGGCAGACCGCCCCCACCTCCTCGCACTCCACCTTGGTATGCCACTGGTGGTGCCTATATTTAAAAAGGTGTCAAAGTCTTTACCTAGTAACTACAGGCAGGTTAGTTTAGCTTCCATAGTTGAGAACATACTGAAGAGTTTAATAAAAGACCACATAGATATGTTTTTGTTAAAAAAACAAAAAAACAAAACAATACTTTAGGATAAGAAAAGTTTAGGAGATGGGAGAGATATCCCAAATAAAGGCAATCCCCCTGGACTTTAAAGGCAGACGTAGTAAAAAGAGTACATCAGAAAAAAGGAAAGGAGTATAGTAAAAAATTGTACATTTTATTCATACATTGTAGATAAAAATAAAGTGAACAGGAACATTTGGACACATATTCGTCACTTTACCAAAGCAAAAACAAAATCAGAATACATAATATATAAAATACAAATGACAGACATATATTCAGGGTACCACAATCAACAGCATGAAAAAAGGTTGGACTTGATGCATTTGAGATTTGCACACTCAGATGACCACTGTGGATGGCAGGGTCCAGGGGCAATATCACAAGCGTCCCAACATGTTTCGGTTAATCCTGCTTCAGGGGATAATAAGCATCAAGTGAAATAAAGAAGTGCTGTCTGTAAGAGGTTAAATTGTACATGACATAAATATATGGGATATAGAAGTTTGTAAAGACAGAGTCAAAGGTAGGTTATTGATAAAAAATGCGCCCACCAAGAAAGGTAGGTGTACCACTTACATGTGGACTGGAGGCACCCACAAACCAAATATGATAGCAGCCCGAGAGGATCTGAGGATCAGGTCCAGGACGACCGATGGAGGTGTGAGGCCCAGGAGAGGAAGCATGAGTTGTTGTGCAACCACAAGTGCCCAAGGTGGTTGTGCCAGGTAGACCACACTAGAAAGTGTGGATTACACTAGATGGAAAAAACATATACAGGTATATAAAAATCTGGAGTGTGTTGCATAGATAAAAATTAAAAGGTATATATAATACATAGCGTACCCTAGGCTGTGCCGGACAGTGCCAAGTTAATCAACAAATAGTTGTATAAAGGTGCTGAGAGCATTAAATGTAATTATTACATACCAAAGACAGCCTGTTGTATGGAGGCAAGTTCAAATGGCAGATAAGCCGTATACTAGTTGTAGAGAACTTTAGGCACGTGAGGCATAGGTAAGGAGGCTGAAAAGAGTAATGATCAAAGTTTCATGTTACCTGGTCTGTACGATCGATGCAAGTGAGGGCTGCATAGCGGCGATCAAAGTATGACCTGGCTATAAAGGGCGTAAGTGTCCACGGCAGCCAATCCGAAGGGACACTGACAGGTGCTGGCCGTTTGTGTAATGCGAGCAGAAGGCTCGCATGCCAAATGCCATCGGTCCCTCCGGAGCGAACGGCGCGCGGCGCTACCCCGCCCGATGGGCGGGATGACGTCACGCGTCGGACCTCCGTCGGCAGGTGTGCCCAAGCAGACGGAGGTCCGCTAGGACAAAAAGCTTGCTCCAACAAGGAGAAGCCGTAGAGGCCCGAGGACCAAAACGGCAAGACTCCAGTGGAGCCTACCCGCCGGGTGGTGCACAATGCCTCTAATCCGGGGAACATGTGCGACCCCCAGCTGTGGATGGTATGAACGGGCGGATACAAATATAGATGGAAATAAATGGAGAGTGGATGCTGGCACAGTGCAAAAGCAAGTGGTGATAGAAAAATTGGGTAAGGTGGGGAATGGATAAAGTTGGACAAAAGGGGAAAGAGGGGGAGGGAAAATGGATGACTCAGAATACTGAAGGGCAATGGATGTATAGGGATGGAGGATTGCAGCAGCACACGAATAGGGAAATATGTATATGGTGGTGTTATGTCAAAAATATAAATTAGTGACAAAGAGACGTGTCAAAAATTTGAATTATTGAGAATGAGAATGGGAATAAAAGTAATAACAATGTGTGTATGGAAAACTGAGAAAAAGAACGAAGCACAAAAGAGAAAGATGGTTGAGCAATAAATAGTGAGAAGTAGAAAGGAGAGAAATGGGAAGGTAGGGATACTCATAGAGTAAGTTCACATCCCCCCGATGTGAAGCCCGGGAGGAAAGGTTTGAAACTACAAACCTCATTGAGTCCAGGTGGAGACGTGGCCTGGAGGGTATGTATCCACCAAAGCTCACGCTGGAGGAGTAGTTTGTTGTAGTCACCCCCACGTGAGCCGAAGTGGACCCTGTCCAGAGCTAGGGAAATGATCTTTGGAAGGGAGGTGGGATGAATAGCTGCTGTGTGTCGACCAATGGGGGTGTCAGGATCACGTTTGGTTATGGAGAGGGTATGTTGGTATATCCTCTTCCAAAATTCATTTTTGGTTTTCCCGACATAGTAACCTCCACACTCACAGGAGAGGAGGTACACTATGCCGGGAGTTTTGCAATTAGCAAAATGTTTAGGACGAAATACTTGACGATTGGGTAGTACAATTCTACTGCATCTATCCATATATTGGCAATAGTTACATCCCCCACAGGAGAAAGTACCATGACGTATGCATGGGTCCCTCCTGTGGGTTCTGAATTCGCTGGAAACCAATCTGTCGCCGACCGAAGGGGCCCTACGGTAGGCCACAGATGGTGCATCTGATACAAATGAAGATAACTGAGAGTCCATAGTAAGGAGATGCCAATATTTACCAAGAATCCGTTTAATTTGTTTATGTTGTGTGGAATAGGTGGTAACTATGCGTGTGGTCTGGTCTGAAGTTTGTGTTTTTTTGTTGTGAAGTAGATCAGTTCGGGGGATGCTCCGAACTCTTCTGAAGGCTCGCTTCAGAGAGGCTCCGGAGTATCCACGTTCTAAAAGTCGTGTTTGTAACTCTTTGGCCTCTTTGAGAAAAGAGGATTCATCTGAACAATTACGGCGTACACGAAGATACTGGCTATAGGGAATGGAGGCCAGGAGTGTTTTCGGATGAAAGCTGCTAGCGTGAAGTAAAGAGTTTCCAGCGGTAGATTTGCGGAATAGTTGGCTTAGCAGTTGCCCATCCTGACCTTTGTGAACCATCACATCCAGGAAAGGCAGCTCGTGTGTGTTGTAGGACATGGTGAAATGCAAATTCAACTCATTCTGGTTGATGTAAACTAGGAATTGTTGTAGAAGAGAGGCGGAGCCTCTCCACAGCATGAAAACATCATCCATGCCATAATGTGGCCAGCGTACATGGAGATGCCAGGGTCATTCCATAATTGACGTTCCCACTCCACCAGGTACAGGTTGGCATACGATGGGGCACAGGGTGTCCCCATCGCAACCCCCTGCACCTGGAGGTAGTGGGTGCCATTGAAGGAAAAAAAGTTGTGTTCCAGGATGAACTGGAGAGCCTGTATCACAAATTCATCATACTGGGGATCTAAAGTATTAGATAGAGTACGTTTGTGTCTAATGGCTGGCAGGCCCCTATCGTGTGGAATGGTGCTATATAGGGCCTCAACGTCGATGGCGACCAAAATAGTGTCCAAAATTTGCAAAAAATGGATGGTGTCGCGTACGTACGAAGGGAGTGTAACAACTAAAGGTTGTAAATGATTGTCAAGGAGATGACTCAAATTTTCCGTAAGGTTGCCACAACCAGAGACGATTGGGCGTCCTTGGGGTTTAGTGGAATTTTTATAAAGTTTGGGTAACGCATAAAAGGTTGCTGTCCATGGGTAACTGGTGCGTATGTATTCCCATGTGTGTTTGGGTATTACATTAAAATAGTAGGCTTTATCTACAAAGTTATAAAATTCCTTGGAGAACCGATCGATTAAATTGGAAGGGATAGGACGATACCAGTCAGAGTTATTTAATATGAACATGCACATGCCCATATAGTCAGTACTACTCATGACTACACTCCAGATTTTTATATACCTGTATACGTTTTTTCCATCTAGTGTAATCCACACTTTCTAGTGTGGTCTAGCTGGCACAACCACCTTGGGCCCCTTGTGGTTGCACAACAACTCATGCTTCCTCTCCTGGGGCTCACACCTCCATCGGTCGTCCTGGACCTGATCCTCAGATCTTCTCGGGCTGCTATCATATTTGGTTTGTGGGTGCCTCCAGTCCACATGTAAGTGGTACACCTACCTTTCCTGGTCGGCGCATTTTTTATCAATAACCTACCTTTGACTCTGTCTTTACAAACTTCTATATCCCATATATTTATGTCATGTACGATTTAACCTCTTAAAGACAGCACTTCTTTATTTCACTTGATGCTTATTATCCCTTGAAGAAGGATTAACCGAAACATGTTGGGAGGCTTGTGATATTGCCCCTGGACCCTGCCATCCACAGTGGTCATCTGAGTGTTCAAATCTCAAATGCATCAAGTTCAACCTTTTTTTATGCTGTTGATTGTGGTACCCTGAATATATGTCTGTCATTTGTATTTTATATATTATGTATTCTGATTTTGTTTTTGCTTTGGTAAAGTGACGAATATGTGTCCAAATGTTCCTGTTCGCTTTATTTTTATCTACAATGTATGAATAAAATGTACAATTTTTTACTATACTCCTTTCCTTTTTTCTGATGTACTCTTTTTACTACGTCTGCCTTTAAAGTCCAGGGGGATTGACTTTATTTGGGATATCTCTCCCATCCCCTAAACTTTTGTGTCAATTGGACGTGGCAGCTTTTTTGTCTATATTTATCACCACTCCCCCTTGTTACATACTTTAGGATAAGTTTACCATTAAAAAAATAAAAATAAATGCACTCCACACATGGCTAATTAGTAATGAGTAAAAGTTAAAGTCTACAGGCTTAGAAAATTCAGTTTGTAATTAAATAGAACACTGACTAAAAGACCATATTCAGAGAGTAGTGGTTAATGATTCTTACTCTGAATGGTCTAAGGTTATCAGTGGTGTACCCCAAGATTCAGTGTTGGGACCTTCACTTTTTAACCTATTTATAAAAGATATAGAGTGTGGGATTGAAAATATAATTTCACTGTTTGCAGATGACACCAAGCTATGCAGTGGAATAACGCCCTTACAGGATGTTGCCAATGTACATGCCTATCTCAATGCACAATTTAATTGGGCAACTATGTGGCAAATAAAATGTAATATTGATAAATGTAAAGTTATGCACTTGAGGACTAAAAACATGCACACATCATACAATCTAGGAGGAGAACAGCTGTGGGAGTCAATGGTAAAGAAGGATTGGCTGTCACTCCAGGCAGCAGGTGGCGGTGTATCGCAGAAGGCGGCAGTTCTGAGAGATGCTGAGGGAGTGTGATGTGAAAATGTGTGAGAAAGCTGAGAGAGACTGGGACCCCCCCCCCCCCACTGAGACCAAGACCGTGGAAAGGCGGTGGGAGAATGATTGAGAGCAAATACTGCTGTGCAAAATGTGAACACGTTGCTTTCTTGGAAGCCCAGGTCCTAAAAAAAGGGAAGCAGCTGGCAACACTGCGATGCCTCTCCAACCTGAAAGCAAACTTGGAACATACCCAACAGGTGCTGGCAGGGGCCAGCACAGAGGCGGGTGGAGATATAGGGGTGCAGGCACCAGAGCAGAGTAGTTGGGTGACAGTTAGGTGGGGTAGAGGGGAAAGAGATGAGAAGGCCAGTCCTATCCTACTATTGAAGGTCTATTGACTATATATCTTGTCTAGATTGAGTTTATGATAGTATGATTGACCCTCATACAGCTCAATAAGCTATAGTCTTACTGCTCTGATTTGATTTTAATTACACATATTATTATCAGATAGGCCATGTACACATAGTATTGTCCTTACCTGTACTATACTCATCTCAACTCAATGGTATTTCTTACTTTATAAATTACCTGTTATGTTATGTATTAATCATTTCAATAAAATATTTGAAGGAGAATAAAAAAAAAAAGAAAAAAGGCCAGTCCTGGAACATACCAATAAATAAGCCCTGTTGCATGACATTGGGGAAACCAGTCAGGGAGCAGCTTTGCTGGAGCAAAGTGACGCCCCTAGCTGCCAGGGGAATAACTCCTCCAGTGAGGGCAGGGGTAAGGGTAAGGAAAGACAGATCCTGGTGCTAGGGGATTCAATTATTAGAAGGACAGAGAGGGCTATCTGTCACAAAGACCATAAGCGCTGAACTTTATATTGTTTACCGGTTGCTCAGGTTCAGCACATCACAGATTGGGTGTACAGATTATTGGGTGGGGCTGGGGATGACCCAGCTGTCTACATGGTGGTACCAATGGCAAAGTTTGAGGAAGAGTGATTTCAGGGACTTAGGAGCTAAATTGAGGTGTAGGATTTCCAAGGTAGTACCCGCAGAAATACTACCGGTACCTCGAGCCACACCAGAGAGGCAGCGGGGGATTAGGGTAAATAACAAGTGGCTGGGGAGCTGGTGTAGAAAGGAGGGGTTTGGGTTCCTGGAGAACTGGGCTGACTTCTAAGTCAGTTACCGGCTCTTTAGCAGAGACTGTAGATAAATGGGGAGGATGCAGCTCTGCTGGGAGAGGAGATGGCAGAAAAGTTAGAGGGGCTTTTAAGCTAGGTGTTGGGGGAGGGGGTCCAGATATAGAGCTAGCCAGAATTGAGCAAGATTCAGTGGGTAATATTGGGGGTATTAGAGGTAGGACTACTAGAATACTAAAACCCAAGGTAAGTAAGCTGGCAAATCCAAATTGCAGCCTCATAACAACTAACAAGGAAATCGTATGTGGCAGGAAAAAATTATGAGACCTGTATACCAATGCTAGAAGTCTACCCAATAAAAGGGGGAGCTGGAGCTGCTAATGTAGGAGGAGGATTTACATTTTGTGGGAATTTCAGAAACTTGGTTTGACAGCTCATACGATTAGCTGGCAACATTCAGGAGTATTCCCTATATCTTAGAGATAGGGAAGGTAGGAAAGGGGGAGGGGTATGCCTGTATATCAAGAATGATTTGCAAGTAAACGCGAGGGGTTACATCACTGATTGAAGAGGGGAGGAAGTGGAATCCCTGTGGGTGGAGCTCCAGAGGAAGGAAAATAATGGGAAAGTAATAGTGGGCGTATGTTACAGGCCCCCTAATCTGAGGGAGGAGAAGGAAGCAGACCTCCTAACACAGCTAGGAATGGCGGCAATGAAGGGCAATGTTATTATAATGGGGGATTTTAATTATACAGATATAAACTGGGCAGAAGGAACAGCTCACTCATCTAAGGCTCACCATTTCCTAAATGTCTTGCATGATAACTTCATGGGTCAGTTGGTGAATGCACCAACAAGAGACAATGCATTACTAGACCTACTGATTACAAACAACAAAGATCTGATCG
This sequence comes from Glandirana rugosa, assembly GCA_018402905.1. Lineage (NCBI taxonomy): Eukaryota > Metazoa > Chordata > Amphibia > Anura > Ranidae > Glandirana > Glandirana rugosa. The sequence continues at coordinate 294,275 of BLSH010197117.1, read as the reverse complement.
CGGATGTGGAAATATGGGGCAACTTTGGAAATGGCAATCACAGGTTGATTACATTTAGCATTAACCACAGAAATAAGAAGCACAAGGGAACACTAGTACACTGAATTTCAAAAGAGCCAACTTCCCTAAGCTGCGCTCTATGCTACATGATATTAAATGGGATCCTAGGAACAAAGAACACTGAGGAAAAATGGGAGTGCTTCAAGAGCTTACTAAATAAAGGCCAGTACATCCCAACGGCAATAAGTATAACAGAGCTAAAATCAAACCTATTGTCAGGGACCGGAGTGACCAGCAGAGTGTGCCAAACAAAGGTAAAATGTAAATAATAAGATTTATTAAAAGGATAAGTAAATAACAAAGAAAACACACCTCCAATACAGTAAATAGTGTAACACAAACAGTGAATAAACAACCAGTGAACACAAACAAACAACAGACTAAATCCAATATGTACAGCACAAGGGATAACCAAATCGTAAACGTGCCAAAGCCAGGGTCATACACAGGAGGGGGGAGCTGGGAACAGACAGGACAGGAAAAGGGAGTCAAGAGACGGACTGAGTGGGTAGGAAGAGATCAGGCTGCAGGATTAGGATCAGAGTCCAGGGACAGGAGACGGGAAACAGGCTTCAGGAATATAGGAACGCAGATCAGGGGCACAAGGAGAAAATACCAAGGGAAACTAAAACAGCATTCCCCAGGTTTAAATATACCTCCTATAATTAGCATCAGGTGATGTCTGATTGCAGGGGATGATGTCAGCTCCTGACTGTAGAGAGACACCCACTGGTGGACACTGGAACTGCAGCCTAAAGATCTTGGAGCACAGTGACACCAGCGGGTGAAAACTCTCCCGACCGTCAGCCTCCGACTGCTGAGAGACACCTGCTGGTGGACACTGGAACCGCAGCCAATAGATCTGGGAGCTACAGTGCCACCAGCAGATGAAACCTTTCATGACACCTGTGTGGCTAAACTCTAATGTAAAAATGTACATGAAAGCAAAAGAAAACGTCTTAAAAAAATATAAGGCTGAGGAGTTATTGTCAGCATTCAAACAATACAAGGAATGCAATAAGAAATGTAAGAGCACAATCAGGGCGGCTAAGATAGAACATGAAAGGCACAAAAGCAGAATAAAGATTTTTTTTCAATACATTAACAGTAAGAGAGTGAGGCCAAAACATATTGGCCCCATAAAGGATGATGAAGGGAATTTAGTTACAAAAGACAATGAGAAGGCAAAGGGTTTGAATGCATTCTTCTCCTTAGTTTTCACAAAGAAAAAGGGGGAAATTGTAACCAAGACTGTAATGTTAATAACACGTCACAGAATGCACCTTCATGGCTAACAGATGACAGTATCAGAAAGTCAGCCTAACATCAGTAGTATGTATAGTATTAGAAGGGACGATAAGGGTACCATCCAAGATTTTGCTGATAAAAACAGTATTATTAGCAGTAATCAGCATGGGTGAGGACCGATCGGGACATCAAGCTTGAGAGAGGATTTCAGGTGCACATCCAGGCGCACCTGCACAGACAGAGAAGCGTTCCAGTGTGAGGTGCCCAGTCACCATAAGGAAAGCTTGCCTGCCCCAGGAAGCTTGTCTGGGCCTCGATCAATCGATTGGGTGTGGGGTCTCTTGCCCATTTGGAGGAAACAAGGACACTGCACAGACAGAGTTATATTGAAGTGTACATAAAGTGTCGCGCTAAAAATAATAACAAAGTACCATTAAACATGTACTAAATAAAAGTCCATATAAATTGTGATGGATAAATGGTATTCCGTGTATACAAACACCACTTCAACCACAGATAGATGTATCCACCACCGAACAAGTTTAAATACTCTTACCAACGGTAAGTAGACAAATCGCATGAGATATCAATCCAGGCACATCTAAAAGGAGATACGGTTGACCCTCCATGGTTATTTCTCCGGACTCCCCTTGATGTATATAGATAGTAGATCCACTTATTCACCCAGGCAAATGGTCATCAGGACAGAACTTTTCATCCACCCGTCACCTCACAGATGCAGGATCCACCCATAAAACATAAAGTCGCACATAGTGTGATATCAGATATAAAAGATTTATTTTAAATTAGATAGAAGGGAGCGATCCCATTTGATTCCAGTGGCCCCTCACATCCCTGTTCTCTATTACCTGCCAAAGGTTCATAAAGATAGTGTCAACCCTCCAGGCCGCCCGATAGTGAGTGGCATTGATTCAGTGACCTCACGAATAGGGCGGTATATTGACTTCTACTTGCAACCTTTGGTTGGTAAGACTCCATCTTTCCTTAAAGACACTAAGTATGTGCTGAGATTGCTCGAGTCAACGCAACCTAAAGAGGATACCATCATGGCTACGGCTGATGTAGCCTCTCTATATTCCAACATTCCACATGCATACGGAATAGCTGCAGTTAAATACTTTTTGGCTAAGGATGGAACCCTTCCAGAGGTCCAACAAGAGTTTATTCTTACGCTTTTGTGTTTCGCAATGGAGCACAACTATATGTGGTATGGTGGGGAGTTTTATTTGCAGATTAAGGGAGTGGCCATGGGGGCTAAATTTGCCCCCAGCTTGGCCAATCTCTTTATGGCCAAGTGGGAGGACGACGTTGTCTATACTTTAAGACCACCTGGCCTTTCGCTGTGGGCCCGGTACATAGACAACGTCCTCCTCCTATGGGAAGCCCCTCTTACACAGCTCCATGAGTTTGTAGCAATGCTTAATGACAACGAGAGGGGCATCACCTTGTCATTGGAGACAAGTACCACTAACATCCATTTCTTGGATCTAAATATTACCAATAATAGGGGGTTCTTTTCAACTAAGACCTACTTTAAGTCCACCGACCTGAATGGTTACATTCCAGTGGATAGTGGCCATCATAAAGCTTGGCTACAGTCCGTCCCAAAAAGTCAGATGATGAGACTCAGACGTAATTGTTCTGATGAGGTCTCTTATCTGACACAAGCGGCCCTTCTGAGAGACAGACTACTCGATAAAGGATACTCCCCGTCTCTAATTGACCATGAGATAGGGAGGGTCCGGAGTCTAGATAGAAAGTGTTTATTGGATGAACGTACGGGTTCAGGGATGGCAATTGAAAATACATTCAAGTGGTCATTTTTCACTACATTTTCCTCCCAACACAGACAAGTTAAGGGTCTAATCTCCAAGCATTGGAATATTCTGAGGACCAATTCAGTTTTGGGTCCCCTCATTTCTGATAGAGCTAGAGTTGTTTATCGAGGGGCGGCCCCCCTCAGAAACGTTATAGCTCCAAATATACGGAATCCTCAGATTAAACCATCTTTTTTCCAGGATTTAAAAGGGTATTATCCTTGCAAAATATGTAGGGTGTGCCAGTGTAATTCACTCATCGGGCGGAAGATTGACACCTTTACTTCCAGTGTCACTGGGGTCACATATACATTCAAAGGGTTTGCTACTTGCAGCACTAAGAATATTGTCTATTTAATTACATGTCCATGTAAGAAGCAATACATCGGCCGTACCATACGCCCCTTTTCAGTCAGACTTAGTGAGCACATTACTGGTATACTTAAGGGATCAACTGAGCATACAGTGCCCAAGCACTACCTTAGGTGCCATAATAGGGATCTGAAGGGGACCACCTTCTCCATTATAGATAGATATGTAGCACCATGGAGGGGAGGTCCGTCCACCAGGGGTGTCTCTAAACTTGAAACCTCTTGGATATATAAAATGAAGACCTATTGGCCACATGGCATCAACGTGGAGTGGGACATTAATTGCTTTATTAGCAAGTCCTAGGGCTCCACATTGGTGCCATGTTACGCATTTGCTGAAGGTTGTACGCCTTTGATGAATGCAGATTATTTATCCCCATTTATTGGCTTGACATGTGATTTTCCATCTTTGTTTCTATTTGTTTTATTTTCACAAGTTTTGTTTTTGTTTATGATTATATTTATGGTCATCTTTATGGTCATTTGAATGTGGTTTTGAATATACAATAGGTAATGGCATAACAATTAGCTAATGTTGTACCTGTTATGGGTATTGTTGCCCCCCTGTTGTTCATTTATGCCCCACTAGATGGAGACTGCTGGACCCAGACTATTGTCGGTTTGTTGCTACTATTGTGGGGCACGCCTGATTTAGTTCCGGGTTAGCAATGTTTATTTGTTTATTTAATTATGTTTTGAGGTCTATCAATATTGATAGGACGTGAGAGGGGTGTGTATACCGTGGTAAGATGACGCCTTATGATGTGTTACGCTCCGTGACTTTCTGTTGGCTGAATTTGGCTCATGTGATGTTTCCAGTCACGTGTATTCGGCGCACGTACGTGCGTTGAGACAACGTACAGTCCTGATTGGTCACCGTCCGGATCACATGACGTTCGGATTTTGCGGCCGGAAACTCATCCTTAAGGTTATGTGTGTTGGCAGTCACGTGTGTCCGACGTACGAACGTACGTTGAGGCAACGAGCGGTCCTGATTGGTGATCATTCGAACCACATGATGTCCAGAATTGGCGGCCGGAAACACATCCCTAAACAAGCTACTGTTGACCCTGATTGAGTTGACCCAATACAGGTGTGTAACAATACCCTCATATTTTATAAAGCGCAGTGGTTGCATGGATGCTTATGCCCCAGTTGAAATCTCATAAGACGAAACGTGTCGGGTATCGTGAGCCCCATGCTCTTTTACTGCGCTGACATTTTTTGGTATTCCATGCGATGCTTACAAGATTGAATATGTGAATGTATTCTGTTTTTTTAAATAAACTGTTTATATCTGGTATCACACTTTGTGCGAATTTATGTTTTATGGGTGGATCCTGCATCTGTGAGGTGACGGGCGGATGAAAAGTTCTGTCCTGATGACCATTTGCCTGGGTGAATAAGTGGATCTACTATCTATATACATCAAGGGGAGTCCGGAGAAATAACCATAGAGGGTCAACTGTATCTCCTTTTGGATGTGCCTGGATTGATATCTCATGCGATTTGTCTACTTACCGTTGGTAAGAGTATTTAAACTTTTTCTGTGGTGGATACATCTATCTGTGGTTGAAGTGGTGTTTGTATACACGGAATACCATTTATCCATCACAATTTACATGGACTTTTATTTAGTACATGTTTAATGGTACTTTGTTATTATTTTTAGTGCAACACTTTATGTACACGTGTTATTTACACAATTTATGTTGAAGTTGTGGTGTCTGCTGCTTACCAGTAGATGCGCAGCGTATACCCCTTCCCTTGTTCACTTTTAAGAGTTATATTGAACCCTGTATACAGACATCATTGCTGGTAGTCATCTTTCTGATACTTGTAGTGCCTCAGGATACAAGACCATTTAAGTAGAAAGACACTGTATACAGAGGTCACGGTCCTTTCACCCTGCTGAGGAAAATCTTTCATTCTTCACTCAATGATCCCAGCCCGTTATGTTATTTAGGCCTGCCATCCAGGAATTTAAGTGCACCAACGAGAGTGGCTAGCTGAAGATGCCAAAACGTATTTAACTTCAAAAAGACTGAAGTTATTATTGCCATAGAGCCTCACACTCATATATCCAGGGCTCTGTTTTTGCAGTGGGTGTGTGGGACAGCCTATCTGGGAATTTAAGATATATACTCTTGATTTGTTTACAGTGTTTGTTATTGGGCCTGTGGTACCAGGAGACAGAAGAGAGGGATCTGACAAAGAGAGGGTCTTCTACTGTCCTCCTGCCTGCACTCATAGAGCCAAACTTCAGTAAAGGTAATCAATCTGGTAGAGGCTGCCATTTTTGTCACTTTATTGTTATTAAAGCTTTTGCTCTGCTGTTGGGGTTATTCTAAGGTTCTGAATCCCCTGAAAGCAGCCTAAATGTACTATTGAGCTATATTGCTTATCATTTCAGTTAATGCTCTTCTATTGTATTCATTGAACAAGTTGCCAATGGTTATTCCACAGAAATACTACAGTAAAGACTAGGGATGCACCGAAATTTGGGCTTCTGAAAATTATTGACATTTTCGGCCAAAAACTGTGTTTTCGGTATCGGCCGAAACAAAAAACTGCCCGATACTGATAAGGGGGGCGGGGTACACCCCCGGTACCGACCATTGCGGGGGTATGTGTGCATCACATACTCCCACAATGGATGCAGGAGATGAGAAGATTCACATTGCACAGAGCGTGCTACTTGTAAGAGCCGCTTTGTGCATGAAACTGTCATGTATTTTTACTGAATGCAGAGAGAGGGAGCTATCAGATCTTCGCGCTGATGTCGGAGGGGGGCGGGATTGAACAGCTATCAAACGCCAGCCAATGGGATAGGGGCTGGACGGGTGTTTGATAGCTGTTTGGTCCCGCCCATCTCCAACATCAGCATGAAGATCTGACAGGTCTCTCTCTCTTTGCATTCAGTGTAATTACATGACAGTTTCATGCTAGGAACGGCTCTTTCAAGCCGTGCGATCTGTGCAATGTGAATCTTCTCATCTCTTCTGCCAGTGCCAATCAGTGCCACCTGTCAGTGCCACCTGCCAGTGCCATCCAGTGCCACCTGTCAGTGCCAATCAGTGCCACCTGCCAGTGCAATCCAGTGCCACCTGTCAGTGCCACCTACCAGTCCCATCCGGTGCCACCTGTCAGTGCCAATCAGTGCCACCTATCAGTGCCAATCAGTGCCACCTGTCAGTGCCATCTGTCAATGCCATTCAGTGCCACATGCCAATGCCACCTGTCAGTGCCACCCAGTACTACCTGCCAGTGCCACCTGTCAGTGCCATCCAGTGCCACCTGTCAGTGCCAACCAGTGCCACCTGTCAATGCCACCTTATCTCCTTGGTTAGTGCCAATCAGGGCCACCTGTCAGTGCCACCTATCAGTGCCAATGAGTGCCACCTATCAGTGCCAATCAGTGTCACCAATCAGTGCTGCCTATCAGTGCCAATCAGTGCTTCCAACCAGTGCCGCCTGTCAGTGCTACCTATCAGTGCCAATCAGTGCTGCCTGTGAGTGCCCAGGCACAGGTAGGCTGCATATGACAATAGTGTATAAAAATATAAATATTTTTTAAAAACTGTAATTTTCGGTTTCAGTTTTCGTCTTTCTGCTTAGTTAGTGCATTTTCGGTTTCAGTTTCGGCACCAAAATTTCCATTTGGTGCACCACTAGTAAACACAATATCTGTGCTTTATAATAACGTGTGTGTTTCTCATTGATCCTTGCACTCACATTATTTCCAGGTGTGCCAAAGGGGACTGAGGCTGTTATTGGGGTTGAGAAGCAGAGTAGCGGACTGAACATACTTAAGCGGCTCCTGCGGGGGTAACGCTACACATCTTTCATGCAAAATGCATGCACATATCTAGTACATGGAAGCATCTGTAAGTACAGTAAGTACTGTTGCAGGTTTAGTTTGCGAAATAAGTAGGATTGTTACTGAATGAAAAGATCATTTGTATGAAAGACCTTGCACAGGTCTGACAAGTGCTGTCTCATGTCTGCGGTTGGCCTAAGAGCAGTAACTAACAAAGACCAGCCACATATAGCTATCTGGGGAAATCCCTGCTGTTCCACAAAAAGTAAAGCAAATATTTTCTTTGGAGGGTTACAAGTAGAAAAGAACATGGCTGTTATGTCAGTAGTCTTTTTTATTACAGTGTGTGATGTACTGGCTTATTTCTATACCATGGTCAATGACCCTGATATGTCAACGACCCTGATATGTCAACAGTAAATGGGAGAAAATGGGAGAAAGATATGATGCAGCACTTGCAGATGAAAAATGACAATTAGCACTCAGCTTAAAAAAAAAGTTTAAGCGCTTGATTCAGTACCAAATCTGATCTAAAGCAACTGAAACTGTATGAATTAAACTATATAGCCAAAGAGCCAAAATGTGGTTTTTTTTGTTTTTTTTTTTTAGTTTGGGTAGCATAGGGTATGGTTAAACACCTCTCATTTTATCTTTTGCTGTCTGTGTCCTGTTGGAGTGATGTCCCTTTACTTTCTGTCTTGGAAATACAACAGGAAGTGAAAGAAATTCTCCTGAAATTGAGAGTAATTCATCTCTTAGATAGTTGTCCCCAAAACAAGTGTCCACATTGGAAGATTTCCTATCAGCTCTTGTTCAACTGTAAAATGTTGGAGTTCACATCACTTTCTGTTTTGGTAGGTCTCCTAGGTAGGTTACTGGATAGGCTAGGTACATTTTGTTTCTTTGAAGCCTCTGTAATCGGTGGAGCATTTGTTGATTGTTTTGGACTGTTCAGGGTCTCATGGGCTGCAGGTTTGATTGATTCTCCCTACCTTTTGGAAGGTTCCAGAACATAGGGGTGGAGTAGGTCAGATAAGCAGTCTGAATATTTATGGGGTCTCAGCCAGTCCCTGGGGAGGTGTGCCCAGTAGGTGGCTGTAGAGCACATATATAGTCTGGGGTCTGGAGCAATCCTGTTCTTGTCCAGGAGGAGGAGTTCCTAGCTTGAAGGACTACTGCCCTTCTTGGCAGCTTAGCTTCTACCATGGATTGGCTTAGGTGGCATAAAACCATGTTTAATCTAATAAACCACCCTCTTTGTTGGAGATCCTCACTAGTAGTACAGTGGCAAGAAATAGTATGTGAACTGCTTTGCACTTAGAGCCCTTTCACACTGGGGCTGGCGGGCGCTAGCGGTAAATCCCCGCTAGTTTCAGCGGGGATTTACTGCTGTTATAGCGGCGCTACGGCGCCGCTATGTAGGCGGGTGCGCGGCGCTTTTAACCCCCCACAAGGGGTTAAAACGGGGTTAAAAGTGCCGGAGCACCGCGCTACCGAGGCGGTGTGCAGCCGCTTCGGAAGCGCTGCCCATTGTTTTCAATGGGCAGGGGAGGTGGAGGAGCGGTGTATCACCGCTCACCGCACCGCCCCAAAGATGCTGCTTGCAGGACTTTTTGTAACGTCCTGCAAGCGCACCGCCCCAGTGTGAAAGCACTCTGGCTTTCACATTGGGGTGGGTGGGGAGGGATTTTTGAGGCGCTTTACAGGCGCTATTTTTAGCTAAATAGCGCCTGTAAAACGCCTCAGTGTGAAAGGGGTCTAACTGTTTTTCTGCAGTAATTAGCCATAAACTAAATATAGACAAAGCCATGTCTAAATATAAACAAACATGATATGATTAAGCTGATAACACACAAGCAATACTAAAGTTTCGTGTCTTTGTTGAACACACCCATTAAACATTAACAGTGCTGTAGGAAAAGGTAAGTGAACCCTTGCACTAATTGCTTCAACAAAAGCTAATTGGAGTCAGTAGTTACACCTGGAGTTCGCTTAATGAAATGAGTTTGGAGGGTGGGTTAGAGCTACTGTGATTTATAAAAGACACTCAAACATTTTAAGATTGTTGTTTATAAGAAGCATCAGTAAGAGCAGTGCAAATGTGGAATTCTCTTCCAAAAACAGTGGTTTCTGCTGGTAGTATAGATAATTTTAAAAAACTATTAGATGCACACCTAAGGGACCTCAACATTGGGGGATATACAACGTAATACTGCCATAAAAAATACACACATGGTTTGGACTTGATGGACTTGTGTCTTTTTCCAGCCTCACTGACTATGTAACTATGTAGCATATATGGACCATGCCTGGCAATAAGGAGCTCTCTGAAGACATGCAATCAAGAGTAGTTGATATGCATAAGGCTGGAAGGGGATACAAAGCAATCTCAAAGTGTTTAGGCATCCATCAGTTGACATTCAGACAATTTTTCTATAAATGGAGACAGTTTAGTACTGTGGCTACTCTTCCTAGAAGTGGGTGCCCAGCCAAGATGACTCCCAAGGCACAATTCAGAATCCTCAGTGAGCTAAAGACAAACCCACAAGTAACAGCTAAAGGCTTGAAGACATCAGGAACTGACAAACATCCCTGTTTATGAATCTACCATACGTAAGTCTTTGAACAGACAGGGTGTCAATGGCAGAACACCATGGAGGAAGCTGCTGCTCTAAAAAAAACATTGCTTTGCACCTGAAGTTTGCCAAAGAGCACCTTGGCCAATCACAAGGTTACTAGGAAAATGTTTTGTGAACTGATTAAACAAAAGTTGAATTGTTCAGAAAGTCAAGCCTGGAAGACCCAGCACGTATCCCTCCAGGGGGTCAAAACACGTATGACTGCTATGATGCTTCAGGAACGAATGTTCTGTATTGTGAATGACTCAAATCCCAAATTTCTCAAGCTTTGGAAACAATGGATCTCTTATGAGTTCCCCTCACTCCAAACGCCTTGTTTGTGCCTTGTCTGATTTCTCTCTTCAGGGCTTATCTCCTACCCTCTCTTCCTGCTTTTCTGCTCTACTTGCCTTCTCTCTAGTTCCTCACTATTCCTGTTCACGCTGTTGCCACCTACAGGGTGGGGCGGGGGGGTTTGCAGGAGAAAGGAGAGGAGCTGCCCCTCCGGTGGCAGCATGTAGATTTTGGATTTTGGGGACATGGCATTTTTTGCAGTGTTTATTTTCAGTACCATCTCCTAATTTCGGACCTATTAGACCAAAGGATAAGCCCTCAGGGATTTTAGGCAGCACTGTAGCCCCAAAAAGAAAAATATCAAAAGTGTAGATAAATACAAATTTACATTTATTGAAAGAGGTAAAAAAAAGTATCTTATATTAGCAATGTGACCCCAAGGTCACAGTCACATATAAGTGCCAAAACATATACAGTGATACAATTGCATGAACCAAATGACAACAATATACACGTGTCGGAAATCTCAAACCCTCAGGCATGTGGTATGTCCTGGTTTGTAGAGTTTGGCTCCATCTCCAACATGTTTCGAAGTTTTGAACATTATTTTTTACTTCTTCAGGGAAAAGAAACACTGTATATTGTGCTTCTAGAATGCAAATACAAAGATACATTTGAAGGAATTTTTGGACAAAGTCACAGAATTAGGTATTATGTACTACAAAATGAGCAGAACAGCATAAATACACATACGGATTACTGGCAAGCCCATACATGGATGCAGGGTCCCCCCACACACACACAACCCCGTCATACTCACCCAAATGCAAGAAGGACGAATCAGTCAATACATTATAGTCAAATGTTGTCCTTAGGACTTAAGGTCGTTAGACCTAAAAGGTGTCAGCCGAATAGGGCAAACAAGGTAGGAAACTGCAGTCAAGGCCCGAGTAGATGGCAACGGACAAATGGGCAACTGTGTCTAAATGGCCCACCCCTCTCAAGAGGCACCCCCCCTGTGTCCACGTGCACCTCCAAAAGACCACCAAAACTCCCACAAGAATCAATATCAGGGACCAATGACCCTCGGCCAAAACCTGCAAAGTAGAGGAGAGGAAAATGTCAGGATATAATACCACACGGGTCAAGAAAGATCTAAAGGTGGCGTTAGTGCGTGGGCTAGTCGTTGCTTACTTGTAATTTAACCTGTAAGGCCTAGGTCCCGTGACACAATGTACGCCTCCAAATGTGCACGCTGCTGGTCATGTGTTACACCAGATGCGGAGTGGGCCTATCTAGACCAGTAAAGTAAAAAAAGGGTCACGAGTATTGCCGTGGCAAAAGCACAAAACCGCCCCCTTAGCTGGGTAGATCAAGTCTTACCTGTGGGTCAACAATACAGTGATTAGTCATCTCATGGCCTGAGCTAAAAAGCAGCTCAGGAGTGAAAGTATATATGGAGGAAAGCCCTCCTATTGGGAGGGGAAAAGGATACGTGTGTGGGTATCTCATTGGAGGATCGTGTATGATTGCAAGCACGTCCTCCAATGTGGCTCATAATGGGCGGGAGTGGTCCCAAGAGATTTCCCAGCGGAACGGCGTCCCACGCCGCCGCGAGGCACAGCTCCCACCACGCGGACGCAACCGTGTCCGACGTCATCCCGGCGCCAGCGCGCGAGGAGGCCACCGTCCATGTCGACCAGAGGACGGCAGAGTGCGCGGCCTGCATGAATAGGGCCTGCATATAAAGGTGTAGTATAAATATGGGTCATGAATCTGTGGCAATAAGCCACAAATAGTACCATGTCCAGCACATAGGTCAAAGGGCAGCTGACAGGGCCGCAGGACGAACCCCACATCCATACATGGGCACATGTAAGTTACCATACAGGTGAATACAATATACAAATCAACCAATAAGGACTAAGGCTGAAAGTGACCATTGCATAAAGCATTTTTGTAGACAAATACCCAACATACAAAAACCATACATAGAAGAATATATATAAAAGGCATATACATGTCAATCAATAAGTTCGGGATCAAAATTGCCTGAAGAAAAACCTGGCAAGAAAGGTTTAAAATTAAGTACCCCATTCAGTCCCGGGGGCATTGTGGCATTACAGGTGACAATCCATCTCAGCTCACGCTGTAGTAATGTTTTGTCCGTGTGCCCCCCCCCCGTGAGTTGGTATGGATTCGGTCTAAAGCTAGAAATCTAACCAGGGGCATGTGCCCCCCATGTACACTCCCAACATGGCACCCCAAGGGGGTGTCAGGATCACTTTTTTTCATATTAAGAATATGTTGACTCACTCGTCGACGGAATTGCTGAATAGTTCCACAACCACAGCGTAGCATATATACCACGCCAGTGGTTTGGCAGTTCACATAGTGCTTGGGTTTAAAGTTCCCAAAATTGGGTAAAGTAATCTTTTTGCTAGTGTCCATGTACCTACACTGCGAGCACGCCCTGCACACGAAGGTGCCCCGGTAAGTACAGAGATCACCTCCCACGTGCGGCGCGTGTTCGCTGTGCACCAACATGTCCCCGACAGAGGCAGCCCGCCGAAAAGTAATGAGAGGTCTTGGGGTTACAATATGACCCACCGTTGGATCAGTGGTCAATAAATGCCAGTGCCGATTGAGAATTTGCCTAATACAGTGATGACGGTTGTTGAATTTGGTAATAATCCTATTGACCGGCAACGAATCACTCTCCTTCCCAGATTTGTATAACAACTGCTGTCTAGATGACTTGGTTACCCTATTAAAGGCTTTTTTTAAACATTTTTTACTGTAGCCTCTAAGCAAGAGGCGAGATCTTAGGGCATTCGCCTCCTTAAAAAAATGTCTGGATTAGTACAATTTAGTTTAACCCTCATATATTGGCTATACGGTATAGAATTAATTAAAGAGTGAGGGTGAGCACTGGATGCTAATTTCGGACCTATGTCACTTTGGTTAGTGTAATTGTGATCTTTATTTTCATATTTTCTAGCCCCTGTGTAGGTGATTAACAAGCTTGCTTATGTAATCTCTTGTTTATTTCTAAAACCCAATAAACATATTGAAACATAATTGTTCGGAAAGAGTACTCAGCACTATGTATGGTGCAAAAAGGGCACAGCTTACCAACATCAAAATAGAAAATGAATTCCCAAGTTTACCAAAATATCCTACAGGATAATGTCAGGGTGGCTATCCGCCAGCTAAAGCTTAGTAGAAGTTGGATGATGCAGCAGGACAATGACCATAAACATAAAAGTAAATCCACCACAGACTGGCTTCAGAAAAAGAAAATGCACCTTCTGGAGTAGCCCAGTCAGAGCCCAGACTTTAACCCCATAGAGATGCTGTGGAGTGACCTCAACAGAGCAGTTCACACCAGACATTCTACAAATGTGTCTGAGCTGAAGCAGGTAAAGAGGATTCCTCCTGAACGTCGTGCAGGTCTGATCTAGAGCTACTGAAAGCACTCCCTTGAAGTCATTGCTGCCAAAGGAGGTTCAACTTGCCATTAAAGTGGTATTAAACCCAAAACCATTTATTTGTTTCCTTGTTTTAAGTTTCTTTCCCTGTGTTTCCCCTGGTGATCTGCCCAATAACACATCTCCTGTATTATACAGACACCACTGTGGACATTTGGACAGCAGCATTGTTAATCGGCAGGAGGGTTCCTCCGGTTAATACTTATAGGCAGTTATAGGCAGTTACAGTGAACATTTTTCCTTTTGGGATAAATAGATGAGGATCAGATCACATTTTATTGTAAATTCCTGCAAAAAAACAGTTAATTCCAAAGGGTCCACATACACTATATTACCAAAAGTATTGGACCATCTGCCTTTACACTCACATGAACTTTATTGGGATCCCAATCTTAGTCTGTAGGGTTCAATATTGAGTTGGCATACCCCTTGCAGCTATAACAGCTTCAACTCTTCTGGGAAGGCTGTCCACAAGGTTTAAGAGGCTGTCTAGGGTAATGTTTGACCATTCTTCCAGAAGCGCATTGTTAGGTCAGGCACTGATGTGGACAAGAAGGCCTGGCTCCCAGTCTCCACTCGAATTCACCCCAGAATTGTTCTATCGGTTGAGGTCAGGACTCGCTCATCCATGTTTTTATGGACCTTGCTTTGTGCACTGGTCCAAATCATTTGGTGGGATTATGATGTGGGGTTGTTATTCAGGGGTTGAGCTTGGCCCCTTAGTTCCAGTGAAGGGAACTCTTAAGGCGTCAGCATACCAAGACATTTTAGACAATTTCATGCTCCCAACTGTATGGAAACAGTTTGGGGATGGCCACTTCCTGTTCCAACATGACTGTGCACCAGTGCATGAAGCAAGGTCCATAAAGACATGGATGAGCGAGTCCTGAACTCTGGAGTCCTGTGCTTCTGGAAGAATGGTCAGACATTCCCATAGACACACTCCTAAACCTTGTGGATAGCCTTCCCATAAGAGGTGAAGCTGTTATAGCTGCAAAGGGTGGGCTGACTCAATATTGAACCCTACGGACTATGATTGGGATGCCATTAAAGTTTGTGTGTGTATAAAGGCAGGTGTCCCAATACTTTTGGTAATATGTAAAATGTACATTTTTTTAACCACTCCATATGATCTATAGCAGCGGTCCCCAACCTTTTTGGCACCAGGGACCAGTCTCATGGTAGCCAACTTTCCCGGAGAACGGGGGTGGAGAGGGAGTTGAGGGGCATTGGCTGGTAGACAGGTTGGGGGATGGGATATTCACAGAGTCTGTCTTCAGACCCCCTTTACAGCACAATCCCCCCTTTATATCAGTGTCCTCCTTTCTCCTTCACATCACAGCCCCCCTTTACAGTGCCCATTTACAGCGCAGTCCCCTTTATATCACAGTGCCCCTTTGCATTAATGTAACGGAGACTGCTCTGTAAAAGGGCACTGTAATGTAAAGGGGGGCTGTGATGTAAAGGGGACAGCTCTGTAAAGGGGGCCACTGTCATTTTAAAGGGGGCTGTAATGTAAAGGGGGCTGCACTGTAATGGGGGCACTGTGATATAAAGGGGAATGCACTGTAAAGGGGCACTCTAATGATTACAGATCCCCTTTACAGTGCTTTCACTTTTACATTACAGTGCCCCTAGTAATCACAGCCTCCTCCATCACAGTGCCCATGCAGTCTGCCCCCCCCCCCCTTTCCTCTCTAACATCACACTTTGTTTATTGACGCTGTGATAAGCCCGTGTGTCCCGTCTCCTCCGTCTGCCCGGCCGACAATGTCATCCTATCAGCAGGGCAGGGGATGGGAGGAGTTCTCCATTTCCATCTGTAGCTCCTCCTGCCCCCTGCCCTGCTGATAGGATGACATAGTGGCCGGGCAGGCAGAGAAGCTGGGAGAAAACACAAAGGCATGTCCGCACAGCAGGAGGTGTGCACCGAACGAGGTCTGTGATAGCCCAGTGGGGACCACGGTCACCGCTCATCTCCTGATGTCCGGCCCGGTCATCAACAGGCCACAGACCGGCACCGGTCCGCCACCCAGGAGTTGAAGACCCCTGATCTATAGTATATACTTGTGTAAATATCTATAATATATGCACTAGTAAAACTGCAGAATAGTACATACATTTTCTTACCTTAGAGGGTTAGATGCATACCTCGCAACTGTCCCTGATTTCGAAGGACTGTCCATGATTTGGAACAAAGTCCCTCTGTCCATCATTCCTCCTCATTTGTCCCTCATTTTGGTCTGATCTATACAGTTGTATATAAAATGCACTATTTATCATTCAAAAAGTGTTTCCCACTGCTAAAACTCTCATCCAATTTCTAGATTGTTGCATTTGTAAATTTCAAATGTCAGTATAAAGGAATAGTGGTGGTAAAAAAAAATTAATCTTTTTTTGGAGTATAGTTCTCCTTTAAGGGGGCGTGGCAGGGGGATGTGTCCTATGCCTACATACTTTTGATAATAGGTGTCCCTCGTTCCCATCTCAAAAAGTTGGAAGGTATGTAGATGGTAGAAGGGTAACAGAAAGCAACACCATCCTTACCAGAAGAAGAGCCAACACTAGAGCTGCAAAATCGAACTGGGCTGTGTTAACGGCATGCCTTACTGAACATGGGGCAGATCTATGTATATCACAAATTCCACTGTAATGCAGAACTACCCAGATGTAATGCATAGGTCATGTAATAGATAAGTGTAAGTATATTGTTACCAAAATACTACTACTGCAAGATCATCGCCCTATATCCTATCAGTATGTTTATTCTGGCAGACTCTAATAATTACGACTGGTACCTTAGTCATGGCCATTTCCAGTTCCTCATTGCAAAATAGGTTATATGCACCTATGGTGTATGCATAGGTGTGTGCAGGGGGTGTGCCAGGTGTCCCTGGGCACACTCTAATCACTATGTGTGGTGTTAATTCCCCCTACTGCCCAGGCTCCCCCCTTGTTTGCTCCCCTGCCCCGCAGTGCTGCTGGCTTCCCTCCTCTCCTCTCCCCCCTGGCTGCTGCGGGGGATGTTTCAGGATGGTGAGTGGGGGAAGGGGCTAGTAAATATGTAATTTACCAGCCCCTTCCTTTTCTAATTGAACACAGTGAACACACTCGCTCACTGTGTCCTCCATTCATAACTGAAGCATAGTAAACTATGCGTCAGGTTGCGAATGAACAGGAAGCCACTCAGCACAGAGCGCTTCCCATTCATTCACTGCCCCGTGCAGCTGAGGCTGCAGAGAAAGGCATGTGTGTTTGAGCTTTGGGGTGCACACCCTCAGGGCCGCCATCAGGGGGGTACAGGTAGTACTGTTGTAAGGGTCCCCAGTGTCTCAAGGGGCCCTTACAACAAAGACTTTAGCAGTCTCTAACATTGGAGTCTATGGGAGGGGGATACCCAGTTTGGGGACACCGTTCTCCCGAACCATAGTCGATAAAAATACCAAACTTGGGTCACATAGAGAGGGCCCCCTGGGCAATAACCGATCCAAGTTTGGAACCTCCAGCACCTATGGTTCCACCGTACCGTGTCCTCAAAGTGACCAGTCCTTGACCAGCAATTGTCAGATGAATTTTGGAATTAACATTGGAGTCTATGGGAGGGGGGCACCCGGTTTGCCCACCTCTCGGGCTGAGTGGAGGCACATTGAAAACAATTAGCCTTCACATTGATCTTTTCCCTTGACTCCCTATATCTAGTCAACAGTCAGTATTTTTGTGTTTTCCTTCTATTCACAGTGGTTGAGACCTTTTGACACTGATCATTGTATATTTTTCTATCAGTCCCTGTACAACATGTAAGGCATATTAACACAGACCGTGGAGAGCTTATGTACAATTGGGGGGGTGTTTCTGCCTATGTACCCAACAATGTAAGTACTTAACCACTTCAGCCCCGGAAGGATTTCCCATTTTAGGACCAGAGCACTTTTTGCGATTCGGCACTATGTCGCTTTAACTGACAATTGCGCGGTCGTACGACTTTGTACACAAATGAAATTTATGTCCTTTTTTCCCCCACAAATAGAGCTTTCTTTTGGTGGTATTTGATCCCCTCTGTGTCGTTTCTGACTGCCGCAATAAACAAAAGAAAAGCGACAATTTTGCAAAAAAAAAACAAATTTATTACTTTTTGATAAAATACAAATCCAAAAAAAAATTATAAAAAACATTTTTTTCCATCGGTTTTGGGCGATTTATATTCTTCCTCATATTTCTGGTACAAAAAATCGCAATCGGCGTTTATTGATTGTAAAGTAAGACAGTGGGTATGGCGCTGCCACGGTGAGATCTTGTGAAAAAATGTATATAAATGTATATGATTAAATATAACAGTGGATTAATTTTAGTATTTCAAATTATCAACAATAAATATCAGCAATTAATAAATAAATAAAAAACCATCACGTGAAAAAAGTGAAAATAGTGCAAAGAACATGTGCAAATAGTTAATGAATAAAGTCCAACAGAGACACGGTGTGGGGGAGTGAGGAGGCGGAGTCAGAACCAGGCAAACGATCGTGCTCCCCTCCTGCAAACACCCCACTAACCTTCTAGCACAAGTTTCTTAGAGATGTGTATTTCCTTATCCCGGGACTGTTACAGTGATATTTGGTCACAACGATTGCTCGTTCCCCTGCTAAGGATCCGTCCGGGGTTCCGGCATCAATCGGTGCAAGAAATGTAAACAGCAAGTTAAATATTGGAGGTATCAGTACTATAACAACAAGTAGTATACCCACACCGTGTCTCTGTTGGACTTTATTCATTAACTATTTGCACCTGTTCTTTGCACTATTTTCACTTTTTTCACGTGATGGTTTTTTATTTATTTATTAATTGCTGATATTTATTGTTGATGATTTGAAATACTAAAATTAATCCACTGTTATATTTAATCATATACATATTTATATACATTTTTTTCACAAGATCTCACCGTGGCAGCGCCATACCCACTGTCTTACTTTACATATTTATTTGGGTTCTTACCCAAAGTTTCCTGTGGGGGCAGCAGCCAAAATGTTGTCTTTTTTTCTTTTTCTTCTTTTTTGTGGCTTTTTTGTTTATTTATTAATTGCTAATACTAATTTGACCCATTGATTTATTGGTATCTGATTACACACTCAAGTCTTACACATTTTTTTCTCACAAGATCTCACCTGTGTCAGCGCCACACCCACTGTCTCACTTTACAGGTGTTTATTGATTGGTTTGCGCAAAAGTCGCCGCGTTTATGGATGATGAGAATTCATTTCTGGGGTTTTTATTTTTTTTTATTTTTTACTAGTAATGGCGGCGATCTGCGATTTTTAGCGGTACTGCAATATTGCAGCGGACATGTCGGACTATTTTGACACTTTTTTGGGACCATTGGCATTTATACAGCGATCAGTGCTATAAAAATGCACTGATTACTGTGTAAATGCCATTGGCAGTGAAGGGGTTAACCTGCAGGGGGTGCTCTAAGGGTTAACTGTGTTCCCTGGGCGTGTTCTAACTGTGTGTGGGCTGCCCTGGCTGGGGAAAGGGGATGATCACAGCTTCCATATACAGGAAGGCTGTGATCATCGCCCTTCCCCTTCAACAGAACGGAGATCCGCGTTTACTTACATGGACCTCCGTTCTTTCAGTGCGGGGGAGCCATCGTGGGTAGCCGGCGGTGATCGAGTCCGCCCTACCCGCTCCCTGGCTCCCCCCGAACACAGTGAGCGCACGAGCGCGCCTCCAGCGGCGTGCACTCACAATGCTAGTTATCGCGGCCGCCGTCCTGTGACGGCGGTTCGCGATAACGAGCCATCTTGCCGCCGTCACGCTGCGGCGGGCGGTCGGCAAGTGGTTAAACATGATTTCATGATATGGTATTTTTTGTAAATTATTGTTTGGTTGCAATATAATCGGTTCCTATATTTACAGAAATTGTATGATATCCCTGATGAAGATATTGTTTGTTTATGCTTTTCGAAACACGTTGAATACCCCCATCTACTGAAACCATCAAGTCACCTGTGGTACAGCAGCAGTTAGTGGATAATACCATACTTAATAATGTTTTTCTTTTTTCTTGTTTACAAACTTTTATTAGGTACAAACAGTAGAATGGTACAAGGATCAGGAATAAGATGTAATATAAGAAAAGATGTCAGCTGCACAGGTCAAGTTATAAAGTGCTCCACAATCAGTAGCCTATAAATATATCTGAATGATTACAATAGACTCCTCATCATGAACAGTAATTTAGAGAAGTAGTGCGAATATAGTTATGTTATATAAGCAGGGGTATAAATATCTAATGAAAGAAGTTATTTGAAGGAGAAAACCAAGGATCCCATTTACTGTTGAAAATATGCATGGTATTATATAGTGTATGAAAAATTCTTTCCACATTCACCATACTGTTTATTCTATCACATAGTTGGGGATGGGGTCTGCAGAGGACTTCCAGTGATAAGCAATTAACCAGTGAATGGAAACACTTATAGAGTGTATAAGACTTTGGTGATTTGTGGTTAAACCTGGGATTTGTGTGAAGAGGATACAATTAGGGAGCTTCAGATGGACTTCAGTTCCTGAAATTTTGGAGGCGAACTTTTCAAGGCGAGTCCAAAGATGAACAATTTTTGGGCAATCCCAGAAAATATGGGAGAAAGAGCCAGGGCTATTACATTCTCTAAAACGGGATGGTGAAGTTGTGGGAAACATGACATGAAGTTTAGTAGGGGTATAATACCATCATGTAAAAACTTTAATTGCTGTTTCTCTAATTGTGATTGACTTTGTGCATCTGCGCAAATTTATAAGGCATTCCTCCCAGTCATCCGAAGATAGTGAGATATTACATTCCATTTCCCATTTACACATGTATTGAAATAGTATAAGAGGATGTTAGATTAGCATATATCTCTGAAATCAGAAATTTTTTCCTAGGGTAATTAAGACATTTTTTTTCAATAAATGAGCATGGGGTATTATTCGTGGTATCAAAATATGTGTTGTAAAAGTGTCTGATCTGTGTGTATCTTCTAAGTTCCACATTAGGGATCTGGTATTTAGTTTTAAGTGAGGAAAAGGAAATAAAATATGAGTTTTCAATAAACTTTGATAAGTGGGTAAGATTATTGTCTGTCTACCAAGAATAATCCTCATAATTTATAGAGCCTGAAATGAAATTAGGATTGCCTATAAAGTTGGCAAATGGAGTGGAAGGAGAGATGAGATTGAACTGTTTATGGAATAGATTCCATAATTGGTATGAGGGACAAACTAAAAGATTTTTGGTTTTTAATGTTTTTGGTTGAATTCTATTTCCCCACAATAAGCCAGATAGGGGACATGGGGTAATAGCATTTTTTTCAAATTGTATCCAGGGGACTTTGGAGTTACAAATGTGCCATTGTGCAATTTGGACCCATCTAGCAGATAACTAATATAACCAAAGGTCTGGAAGACCCAGTCCTCCCTTGGTTTGTGAACTGTATAAAACATTTTTGGGTAAACGTGGGTGTTTATCAGTCCAAATGAATTTATTGATGTCCGATTGGAATTTAGTAATAGCGGATTTATTGACCCTGACTGGGAGTGCCTTAAATAAATATACAATTTTAGGGAGTATTATCATTTTGACGGCAGTAATTTTACAGAGAAATGAGATATGGAAGGTTTTCCAAGTTTTCAATGTATCTTTAAATTTTCCCGATCAATGGTATGTAATTTCTTGAGGGTATATCATCCCAATCAGGGGTAAGATGAATACCCAGGTATGGGAGGGAATCCGATGTGAGAGAGAATCTGAATGCTGAGCGGATGGAGTCAATGAGAGAAGAAGGTATATTTATTGTTATGCCTACTGATTTTTTAACATTAACTGTTAATCCAGAGCAGGAGGGAAAAAGGTTTAATGTTTGTAATAAATTTGGTGGTGAAATGTTGGGCTGTGTGAGAAAAGGGATCATGTCGTCTGCATACATACTGAGCTTATATGTGTTATTATATGCATTATATCCCCTGATATCTGGGTGTAGTAGAATTGATATGGCCAAGGGCTCAATAGCGAGTGCAAAAAGAAGCGGGGAAAGTGGGCAGCCTTGGCGGGTCCCTCTCCCTACCTCAAAGAAGTCTGAGTTGCAACCCGGCAGCCTCACCCTTGTGTGTGGTTTGTGATAAAGCGCTTGGAAAGCATGCAGGAATTCGCCTAGGAAGCCAAATCTTTTCAAAATGTTGTCTAAGTAAGTCCAAGAGACACTGTCAAAGGCCTTATTTATATCCAGACTCAACAATAAGACCGATTTGGAGTTGATTTTAGCGTCTTGTATTATATTGGAGACCAAGCGAATATTATCTGAGATAAGACGACCCAGGATAAAGCCAGATTGATAGGGGGAAATAAGTTGGGGGATAATGATTGAAAGTCTATTGGCTAGTAGTCTACCTAAAATCTTCAAATCATTATTAATAACTGATATAGGTCTATACTTTTGGAGTAAGGTATGGTCTTTGTTTGGCTTGGGTATTAACGACATATTGGCCAAGAGCATTTCCTTCAGAAAGAACTCTCCTTTGAGGATATTATTGTAAAGCCTTACTAAGTGGGGGGTGATATGGTGAGAAAATTGTCAGTAGTAGAGAGCGGAAAAACCGTCTGGACCTGGAGCCAAATTTTTTTTAGAGACTTAATTATCAGTAAGATCTCTTCTTCAGTGCAGTGTTTATTTAGGTTCTCGAAATGTTCCAGAGAGATTTTTGGTATGGGAATATTGTCTAACCAGGAAAATGCTTCTGGTGAGGGATGAGAAGTAGGGGCGGAGAGAAGGTCTGCATAAAATTTTTGGAAAATGGACATTATTTCTTTTGAATACTAATTGATTGGAATTGTTTTTTAAGTTTGTAGACATGTGTGGGTCTTATTGAATGATTTAGTTTACGGGCAAACATTGTTGAATATGTGTTACTAGCAAGGAGAAATTTTGCCCTTGACCAGCAAAGGGCTTTTTCCGCTTTAAACGTAAGTAACGAATCTAATTCCTCTCTCTTTTGAGTAATAGTTCCTAATATGAGGGGATCGTGTAAATGAGTATGATTTCTATATCAGTTTTGAAGTTCCGATGTAAGGGAATGTATTCTTTCCCATTTTGTTTATTATGATCAGCTGCTATTTTTATAAGACGGCCTCTAATAACTGCTTTCTGTGCTAGCCATAGAGTAGTAGGGGAGATATCTAGGGTGGAGTTTAAGGCGAAGTATTCTTTTATGGCTGAATCTCCTGTTGAAAATTTTTGTTAGAAAGTAGAGATTCATTAAGTCTCCATGAGTAAGGGGTAAAGCTAAGACCTATAAATTGCGTGGTTAACTAAGCAATATGGTGATCTGACCAAGCGCATGGAGTTATTGCTGAGTCACGTGAATTAGCTAGTATTATAGGTGTACAGAAGATATAATCCAAACGTGAATAGGAGTCATGTGCGTGTGAATAGCATGTGTATTCCTTGGCGCCTGTGTTTAAAGCTCTCCAGGAGTCTATAAGTTGTAGAGAGTTCAGGTTCGAGCAAGTAGCTTTAGAGAACGTGTTCAAATTTGTTGTTTGTTTACTACAATCAAGGTGAGGGTGAAATACTGAGTTGAAATCACCGCCTAGGAACATATGGGGAGAGTTGAATTTATGCAGGATATGAAAAAAGTTAGAGAAAAATGAGGATTGTGATGCGTTGGGGGCATAAATATTTGAAATTGTCAATTCTTTACCTAAGAGGTGGCCTTTTATAATGATGAATCTACTATTGGCGTCTTTATAGACTTGTTGTACTTTGAAAGGGAAGGAGTGATGCAAAAAAATCGCAACACCCTTTGTCTTACTGGAGGTTGAAGTGTAGAATTATTGATTGAATGCTTTGTGAAAAAAAGTGGGGTGTTTGTCCTTCATAAAATGTGTTTCTTGTAATAGAATAATTTTAGCGTTTAGTTTGTTATATTGTGTAAAGGCCTTCTTTCTTTTGTTTTAGGTAGTAAAACCTTTAATGTTGTGTGAGATAATTGTGATTGTCATTGTAATTGTATCGGGGTAGGTGGAGCAGCAGGAGTGCTGGACATAGTGTTAATGTCAGATGGGGCAGAGTCAATGAACAAAACAAGTTTCAGATGATTTGTTGCTAAAAAGTAATTGTAAAAAACTTGACATCTTTCTTAAGCTGAGACCAAAACTTGGAATATGAATCTATAGTACCATTTTTTCTGAAAAATAATGTAAAAAAAATTAAACACAGCAAAAACATATTTAACCACTTCAGCCCCGGAAGGATTTCCAGCTTTAGGACCGGAGCCCTTTTTGCGATTCGGTGCTGCGTCGCTTTAACTGACAATTGCGCGGTCGTGCGACGTTGTACCCAAACAAAATTTGCGTCCTTTTTTTCCCACAAATAGAGCTTTCTTTTGGTGGTATTTGATCACCGCTGCGTCATTTCTGATCGCCGCTATAAACAAAAGAAGAGCAACAATTTTGCAAAAAAACCCAAATTTCTTACTTTTTCCTAAAATACACATCCAAAAAAAAAAATATAAAAAAACATTTTTTTTCACCGTTTTTGGCCGATTTATATTCTTCCTCATATTTGCGATAAAAAAAATCGCAATCGCGTTTATTAATTGGTTTGCGCAAAAGTGGTCGCGTTTACGGATGATGAGAATTCATTTTTGGGGTTTTTATTTTTTTTAATTTTTTACTAGTAATGGCGGCGATCTGCGATTTTTAGCGGTACTGCGATATTTCAGCGGACATGTCGGACCATTTTGACACTTTTTTTGGGACCATTGGCATTTATACAGCGATCAGTGCTATAAAAATGCACTGATTACTGTGTAAATGCCATTGGCAGTGAAGGGGTTAACCTGCAGGGGGCGCTCTAAGGGTTAACTATGTTCCCTGGGCGTGTTCTAACTGTATGGGGGCTTGCCTAGCTGGGGAAGGGAAGTGGTCACAGCCTTCACATACAGGAAGGCTGTGATCACAGCCCTTCCCACTCACACAGAGCGGAGGTCCGTGTTTACATACACGGACCTCCGCTCCTTCGCTCCGGGGGGGGGCCATCGCGGGTAGCCGGCGGCAATCGAAGCCGCCGCACCCGCTCCCTGGCCCTCCCCGAACACAGTGAGCGCGCGGGCGCGCCTCCGGCGGCGCGCGCGCGCTCACTAAACTCGTTCCCGCAGCCGCCGTCATATGACGGCGTTTTGCGGGAACGAGCCACTTTGCCGCCGTCAGATGCCAAAATTGAGGCATATAATGGGGAAGGGAATATAAAATGTTCCCAACCGACCGAGAGAGCATTTGGGACCAATAGGTCTCAAACTCAGACGTGAGGGCACCGCACCAAAAATTGTGCAAAGTGCCCAAAGCACTGACTTAATAATGTTTTTAACATGCAAGAATAAAATAAAGTTTTTTTATAAAAAATCTTTATAATATTGTTTATATACTTGCCCTTAAAATACCAATTCTGAGGTAGTTGGATGCTGCTGATTAAACACAAGTCCTGTTCAAGCTCCTTTGCTGTCTGCCTATACATTGTGGTCATTCATCCCATGGTACCAGAAGTCGGATCAGAAGAGTCATGGCAGCAAACAGCAACACAAAGAACAGTTGGAATCAGGGAACATATCTGAAAACTGGTCAAAATGGAGGGAGCTGATAGAGCTTGTGTTTGCTCACTTTCTGATATGTGTGGGACAAAAAGGATGTGATGTGTGCAGAGCCTGGCAAGCACACAAGCTAGTAGGAGCAACAGTATTCAGTGTACTAGATGCCCAGTCTGGTTACTGACAATTGCGTCTTGATGAAGCCAGCAGTTACTTTGTCACTTTCAACTTCCCTTTGGGTCGATGGCGCTTCACAAGGGTACCTTTCGGCATAGAGTCTGCACAGGAGATATTTCAAAAGAAATCACACAAACGGATTGCTGGTCCACAGGGTGTGGAAGTAGTAGTTGATGATTTGTTGGTCTATGGAAAGGATCAAATGGAACATGACAAAAACCTTACTGCTTTGCGCAATCGGTGTTCTGAGAAGAATCTTACACTCAATCCAAACACAATGCAAAGTGGGGTAGAAGAAGTTACATATTTTGGACACCTTCTAAGTTCTAACCAAAGAGGGCTTGAAGCCTGATCCAAAGAAGATTACAGTAGTCCTTAACATGAAGACCCCAACCTCCAGAAAGGAGCTGGAGAAATCACTGGGCATTTTCAACTATCTATCCAAATTCTCTCAGGGCCTTGCTCAACAGATAGCACCACTATGTGCACTGCTACAGAATGATGCTATTTGGTTTTGGGATGCAAACATGGAAAAGACTTTTGACAAAGTGAAAAACTGATTACTAAACATCCATGGCCAATACTGAAATATTTTGACGTAAACTGTGACACTGTACTTCAAGTGGATGCATCCCAGTTTGGATTAGGTACTGACTCAACAAGGACATCCTGTGGCATATGCTTCATGAGCACCCACCACAATACAAGCCAATTATGCTCAAATTGAAAAAGAGATGCTGGCCATTGTGAATGGATGCGAGAAATTTCACCAGTACATATATGGTAGTTGTGGAAACGGACCACAAACCATTGGAGTACATTCTACAGAAAGCGCTAGCTTCTACACCTCCACACCTGCAGCAGATGATCATGAAATTACAGCAGTATGATCTCACAGTGAAGTATAAGCCTGGAAAGGAAATTCCAATGGCAGATACCCTGTCCAGGGTGTTTCCAGAAGGACATGAAGCATGGGATGAACCTGAGTTGGAAGAACAGGTGCATACAGTACTAGTGAGCATGCCAATATCGGATGTACGGCTGGAGAAGATAAGACAGGACACCAAATAGGATAAAGTCCTAGAAAAACTAACTTGTGTCATGTGCAATGGCTGGCCAGAGAAACAAAAGAAGCTGTGTCCTGAGCTACAGGGAGTCTGGCCTTTGAAAAATGGGCTATCCATTCATATGGATGTCATATTTATGGGTGACCATATTCTTATTCCTAAGTCACAGCAGGCAGAAGTACTGGAACAAATTTACCAGGGGCATTTGGGCATCACTCTGTGTAAGCTCAGAGTGCGGGAGGTTGTTTACTGGCCTAATTTGGACTCTGATATTGAGACACTTGTGAAGAAGTGTGAAACCTGCCAGACATTTAAAAAAAAAGTGCAAAAGAGCCTCTTACACCGTGGAATGCTCCTTCATGGGCATGGCAGGGACTGGCTACAGATATCTTTCATTTTGAGGACAACCATTACCTGATAGTTGTAGATTACTACAGCAAATACTTTGAGCTAGTGCAGCTGAGTAATCTAAAAGCATCAACAGTCATATGGGCTTTCAAAACAATACTTTCAAAACATGGAGTGTGTGAAGAACTTGTGTCTGATAATGGCCCACAATTCTCGTGTTGTCACGATCCTGGTGGTAGAGTCTGGCGTGTGCAGGGAACAACCACTCTTGTGCACCCGATTCAGGGGTCCCTGGTAGAGCAGACAGGGAGCCCGAGAGTGCAGGATGGCACAAGGGCTGGATGGTCACTGGTGGTGGTGTGAAGGTCCAGATGGTCGTGCTGGACAGGAGAATGGTCGTTCAGGCTGGGTCGGCAACTGGCGGGCTGTGCGGCACAAGAGGGTCAGGCAAAGGATGGTCAAGTCCAAGCAGAGTTCGTTAACAGACTGGTAGTGGAGGTACAGAGGGTTCAGACAATTGGATGGTCGTGGATAGCCGGGGTCAGTGCAGGCAGACAAACAGCAGGTCAGGACAAGCCGGGTTGGATCAGGAAGGCAGGTACAACACAAGAGCAGGAATACAGGAACAGAGCTGGGCTCACAGGTACTCAGACGCTGTAGAACGGACAGCACTTGCTGACAGGAGCAGGAAGTTCAAATAGAGATGTCCGGTGCCGCCTCCTCCGGGAGCGCGAGGAAAGCACAAGAAAGTGCAAACAAGTCCTCAGCACAGTCTTCTTCTAACACGTGTGCTGAATTCCAGTTCTTTCTGCATGAATGGGGAATCAGACACAAACCCACAAGCCCTTATCATCGACAGGCTAATGATCTAGCAGAGAAGTATGTTGGCATAGCCAAATCCATTATACAGAAAGCGCAATCATCAGGGCAGGATGTATACCTAGGCCTGTTAAACTATCATGCAACACCTATTGAAGGTTTATGCTCATCTGCACAGCTGTTAATGGGTAGAACACTGAGGACCACTCTGTGCTGGGCAAGCTGTGCGACACAGAGTCACTGGGAATACATGGGAACCTGCTTGAATTGTCAGAGAAGCCAATTCACCGAAATTATATGTAATTGAAACCAAGTGTGGACAGAAACTGAGACGAAACAGGAGTCAGCTTCGTCCAGACATTGCCGCAGATGCCTCATCAGAGGAAACAAATGACAATGGAAATAAAGAGCAATCCCATGATGGCACAGAATTCCTAAACACGGATATCGGGTTTACAGAGCATACCGAGGACAACATAAACTTATCAGCATGTGATAATGCTGGGAGTGACTCTCAACTGGACACCAATCCTACCGATGATGAGCCAGGGTTACTTTGTCTCGCTATGGTCAAGCCATTAAACCAAAAATATGGAAGGACTTTGTCTCATATTAAATGTTTCATACTTGAGAGGGAAGATGTAATGATGTATATGCTTTATGTTATACTTCAAGTTCAATTGTTATGCCTAGTCCTTTATGCAGTTAGGAAACAGTTAACATTTTGAGTCATGTGATCTGGGGGTGGGGGGCAGTAGTTGTAAGATGGATGCTGCTGATTAAAGACAAGTCCTGTTCAAGCTCCTTTGCTGTCTGCCTATACATTGTGTTGATTCATCACACTAAGGTCCCTTTCACACTGGGGCTGGTGGGCAGTAGCGGTAAATCCCCGCTAGTTTCAGCGGGGATATAGCGCTGTTATAGCGGCGCTACGGCGCCGCTATGCAGGCGGGTGTGCGGCACTTTTAACCCCCCACAAGGGGTTAAAATGGGGTTAAAAGTGCCGGCGCGGCGTGCTACCGAGGCGGTGTGCAGCCGCTTCGGAAGTGCTGCCCATTATTTTCAATGGGCAGGGGCGGTGGAAGAGCGGTGTATCACTGCTCACCGCACCGCCCCAAAGATGCTGCTTGCAAGACTTTTTGCAACGTCCTGCAAGCGCACCGCCCCAGTGTGAAAGCACTCCGGCTTTCACATTGGGGTGGGAGGGGAGTGATTTTTGAGGCGCTTTACAGGCGCTATTTTTAGCTAATTAGCGCCTGTAAAGCTCTTCAGTATGAAAGGGGTCTTAGTAATTTTCTAGCAAAAAAATTATGACTTTTACATGTAGAAGAGAAATGTCAGAATTGGCCTGGGTGTAAAGTGGTTAAATAAAACTGAGCTTCCTTGTATCCCTACAATAAGCATTAATTGCTGTGCCACAAGCGAGAGTCTTACAGGCTTGTATAAACCTCAGTACAATCATTAAAAAAAAGTGAAACTCTACCATTACATGAGCTTTTGTGCACAAAAATAGAGAATCTGCATTTTGTCTGAGCCTGCCTTAAAGAAAAAATGTTATTGAAACAGTCAGGGACTGCTTAGCAACTAGCATAAAATGAAACAATTAACACTCCGAAGTAAGTAATGTACACTATGGTGTATTCAGTGCTGGAGTCTGTAGTGCACAGAGTGAAGAATCAGGAGTTTATAATGCAAAGTGTGTGTAGCGCTTACCCCTGTAGGACCGGTTGAGTTTGATGATATAATTTACTACTCTGACAGTACAACCCTTGTACGCTCGTATCTCCAGTTGTCTAGGGGTATATCGAAAGAAGTTGAACACCAATCACTTTTCTGATGCTTAAACAGGATAACGTTTATTCTTCACACAAGAACAAGGAGAGAGGGGTAGGGAGCTCAGGACACCCTTTCAGCGACAATCAAAAATATGAATAGGCAGGCAGACTCTCAGGCAAAAATACAGTGAGACAGCATAACAGGCCGCAGCCTCTTCTGAACACTCTGACACGTGGCTGTCTCACTTAGCAACCCCAAAAACGAACTTTACACTTGCGGATCTGTAGAACTCCCTCTTAGTTCTCTAAACTTCAGTGGATCCCAATTTAGCAACAACAGAATGTACTCACAAACATGTAGAACTCTCTCACAGTTCTTTAGGCTTGTAGAACTCTCTCACAGTTCTCTGGGCTTAGGTGGATTCTGACATAGAAATGAACAGAGTACACTCACGGGTCCATGGAACTCTCTCAGTCCCCTTACTGAAGCAGATCCTGGGCAGGCGCACCACAACACTTTACATCTTCCGGACAGGCATGGGTCTCCTGGCAGCCGGGACTCCTGGATAGGCTTAAGGACCCTAGCAGCCACAAGGCTTCTGTAATGCAGGCCCCTCCCAGCGAACTGGGAGAGCGACTGGGGCCTACCCCAGCGGAGCTGGGCTGGACACTCCTTTCCCCAGAGGAGCTGGGCTGGACTCTGACCCCGATCACATGACTTCCTCCCAATATATGGTCTCCTCCCACCTACCCACAATGCACTTGCACCGAGTGGATTGGCTAGGAAAAGAATGAGATCACTCCAGAATGTTCTGGAATATTATGACTTATCTCACCCATGTCTTAGGCAGCAGTGCCACCTACTGACGTGGTGGAGAAGTGCACTAAAAGAAGGAAATCCAGCAATCAGGAAACTTCAAATTACAGCAAGACCAGTACTGTCTTGCAAATATATTTTGCCTAACAGCCTAACAAATTTAGCACCCCGCTACATGTGCAAGTGTCAGAGGTAAGTAATACACAGATCGCTGCAGTCAGGAGTACCTAATGCAGAGATTGTTACAGAAAGGAGCACATAGCATATATTGAGTTAGACTTAGGAGTACAAAGCACAGAATGCAGGGGTCAGAGTACTTAATGCATAAAGTGCAGTGGTAGGGGATGTGTAATGTGCTTGTGTCAGGAGTGTATCATGCACAGAGTGCAGGGGTCAGGAGTATGTAATGCATAGTGTGTAGAGGTCAGGTGTTAGGAACCATCCGTGGCCATGTGGAGGACTATGCACGGCCGCGCGTATGTATGCGCCAGCATTGGCGCCAAAACGGCCATTTAAGCAGCACCCTGCAACCAGTGCTGTCCATTCGACAGCGTTCCTGTATCCTGTTACCCAACGTTTACTCTGAAACAACTTCCTATATCTGTGACACCGGTTTTCCTTGGACTTTGTTTGCTTTCTGCATGCCCCGACCCCCGGCCTGTCTATGACTACTCTTTGCCTGCTCCTCTGTACCTCTGCTGCCAGCACATTGCAGACCCTGCCTGCACCTGACCATCCGCCTGCCTGATCCTTCTGTACTGCAATGCCAGCCTGTTACCGACCCGGCCTGCATCATCATTCTTCTGTTTGCATGATGTTGGAGGGCAAAATGGTTTTTCCATAATGCAAGAAATAGGAAATCTAATCATATCTTGTCTGCACACTACTGGAAGGAGCCTGGAATGCCATTCAACAAGTTTTATGGAGATGACCAGTGCATATCAACCCTCATCTTGGAGTCCTGCCCTCAGGCAGGGGAGTAACACCAGGAATGTAGGCTACATGGTATAATAAAGTTTGGGGCCTGAATGACTGTATATAAAAACGTCAATAGTCAACTGCTAAAGTGATTGATTGCCTGACTTACAGATCTTCAAAGGGACACCTGGCCTGGGAAGATGGGGGAATCCGATATAAGATATACATGGACATATACTGCCTCTAGTGGTTGCTACCGCATACAACACAGCATGCGTCCTAGGGGATGGATTGAAGAAAGGAAACCGGTCACCATTGGACAGCATGCACAAATAGGCGGGCATTGGGCGGGTGAGTGTGGATGATGTGTGAGTGGGCTTAAAAGCCGAGGAACCCCCTGTTGAGGTCTCTCTCTCTCTTCCATCGGAGCCCAGTCAGAACATCACATTGAGGACAGCCTAAGTATAACTTTATGTTATTTATGTTATAGGCTTTATGATACTTACTTAGCGTTTTTATGTTAGCATTTCTGTTTTCCTTAATAAATGTAATCTTTGCTTTATTGAATTAGATTGATTGATTATTTTCTTATATATATATATAGATATAAGCTAACCTTATTATCGCATCATTATCATTACTGGTATCAGAGGTTTTGTAGCTTAACAAAGTAGAGGAATTAGGCAATTAATATATAATTACAAATAAACTTGGGGAAACCCTTAATCGCCCCATTTTTATTTCATTTGGCACCCCAGCAAGAGTGTAGTTTTATTTCTCTAGCACCCTCAAAAGGAGCGTGTAAAGAAATCCTACACAGAATCCATAATCCTGATATATTTTTTGTCTTGAGTTCCTATAAGCTAAAGAGTCCTCTACAAGAGCAATCAGAACCGAAGGTATCTCTCTGCGGTGGACATTTGCGCTGGTTCGTGAATCCTGAAGCCTGGAGTGATTGTAAAAGTTCGGTGAAAACATTTCATCAGTGAGCAGACGTGCATATCTGGTGAGATTCTTGGCTGGTATATGTGTATTGTATTGTATGTGTTAAAGTTTGTTGTATTGTTAATGCAAATTTGCGAATTTGTTAGGCCTGTGCGCTGTGCAATTCTGCAAGCGAGGAAGGGTTGATCACCCTTGGTTAACTGAGGTACCCTGCAGATTTATAGGAGGGCCCGTACGTCTTTGAGGAGAAAGTGGGAGAAATATAGATTATATTTTTTGTACCCACGGGAAAGTGAAAAAGATTTCTGGCTCCAAGAAAGGACCAGGGACCTGGAATCTGAGGTGTCGGGGTACAGTTGGTAATAGGGAGTTATATTACAAATCCCTAGGAGTTTAAATTACTTTGTCTGTTTGTGTGTGAGCAGTGAACTCTGGAGGACTACAAATCCCAGCTAGTGTTAAGCTGCTGTATCTGTTTGTGTGCCTGTGAGCAGTGTGTAATCAGCTGCTGCCGTAAAATAGACAAACTGGTCAAACAAGCTTAAGTGTGAAAGTAATTAGTATATCAATGGAGAGCATCGGAATGTTCATTGAAAAGCATGCATCTGCTAAGACTTTGGCAGAAAATACATTGACCCACCAATTTGATGATTTATTAAAACAATGTGAGATTCAGAACCAGGATTTGAAATATAAATCATCATCTAAAAAGGGGAAAAAAGCAAGAATAGCGAATGTTGTATGTATGCTATTTAAAATGAAAGAGATTGCGGAACAAAAAGAATTGCAATGGTGTAAAGAACGTACGCAATTAGGAAGCACAATTGAAAGCGTAAGTAAAAACATAGTAGCAATAGCTGCAAAGGCAGATGCAAATGTTTGTGATCGGATTGAACAGTTAATTAATGAGAAGTGTATATTGGAACAGAAAATTAGTGAATTGCAGGTAACGTGTAAATACAGAGAAAGTTGTTTAGCCTATTTGGATCAAAGAGAAACTGAAAATGAGCATAGAATAACAAAGCTTAAAATTGAACTAAAGGAAGCTCAGATGACCATAAAACAATTATCTTACAAATATTCCAATGCTGAGCAGTCTCAATGTTTAACACAGGAAGAACAACAATTAGGGACACCGGATGCTCGGGTTGATGCAAATGATATTGCTCTGGCTGGAATCAATGCTGGCAATGTGGAGGAGAAGTATTTAGACAAAAGTGCTGGAACTGCTCTTGAAATTGATTCAGGTGTTGAGATGGAGAACACGCCTGATCTTTTCGAGAACAGTAGCAATGTAACAGTGGAGACTTCGGATGAGTCCATGGTTAGCGATTACTCCTCAGACAATGACAGTGTAATGTCAGGTGATTCCAAACATAGCAATGGTATGCAGAAACGTGGGTCTCCATCGCCATATACTTATAGACAGGCCTCTGCAGGGAGACCAGCTCTCAAGTGCTTCGCCTGTAAAAAGTGGGGTCACATTGCAAGATATTGTTTGATGTCTAATAACAATGATATGCAGAGAAAATCTCAGTACCCTAAAACTACACCGAGGCGTTATGAAGTTTACTCCGCCAGATGGGGTAGCAATAGAGGTCATAATTATCAAACCCGTGTCCCCTTTAAAACCCAGATGTTGAGACTACAAGCTGAAAATAGTCAGTTAAGACAGGAAAGGCATGTGTATTTGGAGCAGCTGAATAAATTTAAAATGGAGGCCGCCGCATGTTCACACGGGTATAACACTGGGGGAGACAAATCCTCTGTTAGCAGCCCTTAGTGAATTTCAGCGATGGTAAGAATTTTAAGGTTAACGTTGCTTGGCGAGGAATAAGGTTTGATGCGAGTCCTTTGTTTTGGCTTTAATTTTTTAAATATTATGGAGGACCTTGATGTATTTTGTGGTATTTTCAAGGGTAAGCCTCTGGATTTTTATTCTTAAAAATATTAGCATTTTTTTTTTCTTTCTTTTTCTTCTCTCCTTCGTATGTGTTTTTTTTCTCCCTCGTACTATTTTTGTTTTAGTTTATTTTTTTATGTTTTTTTGGTTATTGACTTATTTGTAGTTTTTTTCAATTTTTGTTCATTTATTTTGATTTTTAGTTTTGTTTTGTTCAGGTGGAAAAATTCCAAATTGTTAGGTTTAGTCCACCTGAAAGGGGGGTCAGTGAATAGGCCCTAAATTAGCAACTGAATAGTTTGCTTGAGGCAGGAGTTGGCAGAAAGTTACAGTGGCCTGTAAATTAGTTTTTTTTAGGTCTTTTGTTTTATTTTCATTCAGGTGGAAAGAAATCCCAAAATGTTTAGATTTTATCCACCTGAAAGGGGAGTTAGTGTGTAGGTTTTAGGTAACAGATACACACATTCTGTTTGTTTGTTTTTTATGACTTTTTATGTTTAAAATGAGAACAGTGGGAAAGCAGCAGTCATTTTTATTTTTTGTTTATTCCTTATCATGGGAATTCAGTTTAGAGTGGGTTCAGCCTAAAGTAGTCATTGGCTGGTTTAATAGTCTGTTCAGAGTTGCAGAAGCCAGGAAAACTGAGTTCCTGGGTTCCAGGGGAGGTTCTGTAAGAAAAATGCAAGCGAATAGATATTGCGGATAAGAATTTGATTCTGCCCTTGTTTTTCACTTCCAGAGTCCTGGTGCAGCGAAAGATTGGAGAGGTCTCTGGAACATGGATGAAAGATGTTCATCTGGGTGGCAGTGTGTCTGTGCCATGCCACGTCACAAAGTTGTTCTGACAAACAGTCAGGGAAGAAGGGACAAACAAAGATTCCGATTAATATTTGCAATATAAGGTTTCTTTTCTTATGGACAATCTAGTGGCAACGCTGCATCTGAAAGACTGTGCTCATCAACTAGGCTTATGGAACATTTTCCCGGAATCTCTCATGAATATAGAAATACTGTGTATGCAAGTGCAATGGGTTGGAGGTTAGGGAAATAGTATAACCTATCCATTCCTGCAAAACAAGAAAAGAAAAATATGTTTGTTTTTTGGTGGAGAATTGAAAGAAGGAAATATATTTTTAAGGTGTGAAGTGTATTGGCATAACTGAATTAACATGGTGTAGGTACCCAGGAGGCTGACACTTAGATGTCTGTTGGCCAGACTGGAGAGCTCCAGATGACACATCAACGGGGTGAGAATTTCCTTGTAGGGGTGGTGTCTCAATTCTAGCAGTCCTATAGAGAAGGTATCGGATACAGGACACGTGGGACACCAGAACTGGACATAAGGGAAAAACACCTGGTTGATGTCTCACCTGAGCAGTTGGAACCCTGCACAATGTCAATTCACAAAAACATGCTTCGTTGGAAAGAGGGGAACCACTACAAATGGTTCTAAGCTCTTCCCATTTGCTGGCTACCAGGGTACAGTATGCCTTCACCACATGGCACTTCAACATCTCACAGTGGTTGATAAGAACATATTACCCCATATGTGCTGAATACACACTGAATCAAATGCAGTAATTGTACCAGTGGCTTGCTCCCAGGGATGTGTGGACACGGAGTGAGGTTCATTCGGGACGCTTATTTCTGAGGATCAATCGAAAGAGGAGGGATGTATTCAGCACTATATTGGGGGGAATAGGAGCAGGGATGGGTGTTATTAATGAAGTGGATATCAGTATCCTGAGGAACAAACTCTCAGCCATCATTCGGATAACTATGGTGTCTTATATGTCTGGCTCAGACGCGAAGATATAGACCCTAGTTGCCCATTCGGTTTGTTGAAGGTATTAGGTTTGATCGCGTCGGGTTGGTCCGTAATCCGGTGGTGAAACCTAATCGTTTTTGATACACAAAGCCGTTGTAGAATGACTCGACACTTCGATTGAGTATTTCGGTGACAGGGAGTATGTCTCTGACGTGTTAGTCGAACTACAACCAACTATTAAGGCGGACGGGGACGCACGTGCGGTTTTGGGTACTATGTAAGAACGGAACATGGTGGTGTGAGAGATGGTTGGAGGGTTTCACCATCTATTTTAGAACTCGGTGAAATTGGACCCAGAAGTGTAATGAAACAACTTACAATAATTCCTACAGTAACTAGAGAGAGACTCATTGTTTCGGGGCAAATGACAGACTCCGATACCGACTCTCAAACAAGGAGTCCTATGACTATAGGTGAAGTAAT
>BLSH010197117.1:232644-246990 GCA_018402905.1 Glandirana rugosa | reverse complement strand
CTTATCTTTATATTCCTCACCTGGTTGCCGCCACACACGCTTGACACCATCTGAACCAAATAAGTTTATCTGGGTCTCAGACTACAGGACATGGTTCCAGTAATCCATGTCCTTAGTCTGCTTGTCTTCAGCAAACTGTTTGCAGGCTTTATTGTGCATCAGCTTTAGAAGAGGCTTCCTTCTGAGACGACAGCCATGCAGACCAATTTGATGCAGGGTGCGGTATATGGTCTGAGCACTGACAGGCTGACCCTTCACCCCTTCAACCTCTGCAGCAATGCTAGCAGCACTCAAACGTCTATTTCCCAAACACAACCTCTGGATATGATGCTGAGCACGTACACTGAACTTCTTTGGTCGACCATGGTGAGGCCTGTTCTGAGTGGAACCTGTCCTGTTAAGCTGCTGTAGGAGGTGAAAATTGACATCTCTTTGATTCACCAAGACCTCGCCGCAGTGAAAGACCGTGTCACCGAAATGGAGACGAGAATCAGCAATATAGAGGACATCATCCACCCCATGCAGCACACCACCGAACAACTCCAGCGGCAGGTGCAACAAGTGACCGCAAAGCAAGACGACATGGAGAATCGCCTCCGTCGCTGTAACTTGCGGTTTATTGGTCTGCCTGAGAATGCAGAAGGGACCGACCTGGCCGGATTCTTAGAAAATCTACTCATCAAGCGTTCTCGGTGATGTTTGCTGTGGAATGGGCGCACCGTATTCCCTCCAAACCACCACCTTAAGGGGCCCTTTCCCGTACCTTTATTGCCAAGTTCCTCAATTTTAAGGACCGCAACAAAATACTACAGCTAACCAGAGAGAAGGGAATCATTCCATACCACAACATACACGTGGCGGTGTTTCCAGACTTCTCTGACGAGGTTCAGAAACAAAGAGCCCGATTCCAAGATGTCAAGCGGCGTGTCGGTGTGTTACATTTAACATACGCTATGTTGTACCCCGCCCGTCTTAGGGTGGAAGTCGATGGCCGAGCACACTTTTTTGACAACCCTGACCTGGTAATAAACTGGCTCGATTGGAGGGAAGAACCAGCCTGATACCCACGAGACATGGGGTAGGATACAGGAAAAGTGACATAAGGTACTCTAAGACTTGTTTTGGAAATTTTTCATTGAATTTTTGAACGTTCACGGTTATACATATACACATACTGTAATGGAGGTGTGGGTGGAACAGACACTTTTTCCCATCGATCAGGCCCATCTGCAGGTGGCGCTGCCTCTGCTCAGGGTAGGGTGGAACAAGGGGAGTGACACTGTAGACTCCACGGGGTGTATTGGCCTTCGGGGATGGCACCCAGTCACTGGGGGGATGGGGGAAGTAGCTTCTCCTCCAGTGGCAATTCAACATAGTTGGTGGGACGGGTGGGGCAGCGGTTCCTGGGGCAGCTGGCCTGGAGGTGCCCAGTCTGATTACACCCATAGCACCGACGCTCCGGGAGGGGCCCCAATGGTCGGGCCCGATAGAAAGGGTTTGGAGAGGGTCCAGGAGCAGGGATGCTGGGCCACCAGAGGAGGGGTGTAGGGAAATTAAGGAGTGGTCTGGCCAGGTTCTGGGCCTTAGGCGGTTCAGCTGCCCGTTTTTTCCAGTGTGGCTTGATGGTGAGGACCTCGTCTGCCAGGGCAGCAGCCTGCTTGAGTGTGGCAGGGTTCCTTTCCTTCACCCATTCTCGCACTTCTGCGGGGCATTGGCTATAAAACTATTCCTTCAGAAAGGCCTGAATAACAGGTTCAAGGGTGAGGGCCTGTTCCCCCTCCAGCCAGCGCCAGCAGGCCCGGGATATTTTGTGTGCATACATCCTGAAGGATGGCTCTGAGTGACAAGTGAGGTCCCAGAATTTAATCCGGTGGGTTTCTGGGGTGACTGCTTAGTGTTCTAGCACAGTCTGTTTGACCCTATGGTAGTCCCGATTCCATTGGGTGTCCATTGCCCGGTACGTGGCAGCTGCACCCCCTTCCAGCAGGCCAAAGTTCAAAGTCCTGGAAGAATCCTTCCACATGGAATGGCAAAGTTCTGGTAGCAGAGAGTCCATTCTGGGCACACAAAGGAGAATGGCAAAGTTCTGGTAGCAAAGGGTCCGTTCTGGGCACACAAAGGGGAATGGCAAAGTTCTGGTAGCAAAGAGTCTGTTCTGGGCACACAGAGGGGAATGGCAAAGTTCTGGTAGCAAAGTGTCCGTTCTGGGCACACAAAGGAGGAAGGCAGAGTTCTGGTAGCAAGGAGTCTGTTTTGGGCACACAAAGTGGAATGGCAAAGTTCTGGTAGCAAAGAGTCTGTTTACTCACAGGTTGGCAGAGTTGGCACACACAGAGTTAATCCTCTCCAGGGAAAGCACACAGCAGAGCAGCAAGCACAGAGTTAATCCTCTCCAGGGATCGCACACAGCAGAGCGGCAAGCACAGAGTTAATCCACTCCAGGGAAGGCACACAGCAAATCGGCAAGCACAGAGTTAATCCTCTCCAGGGATGGCACGCAGCAGAGTGGCAAGCACAGAGTTAATCTTTGTCCGGCAGCAGACCCGGTGGTTAGGGGGGGAGAGAAGCAAGGAGAGTAGTCTGGGGTCTCTGGCCGCAGCCCAGGACCACACAGACTGACAGCACGTGGGTGAGAGGAGCCAAGGAGGGATTCTCTTCTCCGGGGCCCCCATTCTAGCATTCAAGTGCAGGGCTGGGCACGTGCTGGTCTCCAGGCAACCCCCCGACCTGGCGTCGGGTTGCCCTAGTGACAAACCCGGTAACCAGTATACCCAAGAATTGTACCTCTGGATTCTTCTGTGATCCGTAAGACTGTTTAAACTGTTTTCGGTTTGGGATGCTTACATTCAGTTGGATAGATGTGGAACTGGGAGGGGGGAATATTGTTGGAGATGTTATTTTTTTTATTTTTTTGTTAATTTATTCAAATGCTAACTTATATGCCAGGTTCTCTTAGAACTAATATAGAATGCAGACGAAAGAACAATATATGTCATTATTTGCATGATGCGCAATTGTATACTAATATTGCAACCCTGCAGTTCCATCTATTTACTTATATACTGCAAATAGGCTCCTTTTTTCCACTATGGGCTCCTTAAAAATTCTCACGTGAAATGTCAGAGGACTCGGAGACAAAATGAAACAAACGGCTGCTCTTGCATTTCTCAAAGCGCAAAAGGCAGATATCATAACCCTGGTAGAAATGCATATCACTGGATGTCTGCAGATGGCCCTGAAGCGCCCCTGGATTGGTTGGGTATATCATTCTACTTACTCGCAGTTCTCCAGGGGCGTTTTGGTATTGATAAGTAAAAATGTACCTTTTAAATTGATATGACTACAGATGGACCAGCAGCATAAATACGTTTTTATTCATGCAGCCATCAGGGGATCTCCCCTCCTCATGATTGCATGTTATATTCCTCCTCCATACTCTTCGACAGTGGTCAAAGAGAGTCTGGCCTTTATTGCCCAACATCCGTCAGTCCCAGTGATTTGGATGGGAGGATTTAATATGGTTTTAGTCCCAGCCTTAGACAGACTTAACTCCACAGGAGTTGCCATGCCATCACAAACTCCTTTAAGGTTTAGACATATGATGACGGACTTTGCTTTAACAGACACATGGAGATACAAGCATCCACAATCCAAAATGTACTCAGGTTTTTCAGCGACCTACAACACTATGTCTAGGCTTGATTTTATATTCGTATCTGCCCACCTTCTACCCAAACTGGTGGATGTGGGTTTCACTGCTAGACTACTATTTGACCACACCCCTTATTGGATAGTTCTCCATTTATTCAAAGAACCACCTATTAGGCAATTGAGATTAAACCCATACTGGCTATCAGTCCTAGAAGACCAAATAGACATACCTAAAGAATTCCAATACTATTTTAAAATAAACCAGGGGACCTCCACAACTGGGTAAGTGTGGGACGCTTTCAAACTCCATGCACTGGCATTTCTCTCTAACCGCATCAATAGAAATAAAGCTAATTCTAAACTGACGCTCCAACAAGCATCTGATCACTTACAACCAGTGGCGTCACTAGGGTTGGTGTCACCTGGTGCGGTAAAACATGGTGTCACCCCCCAATAATTTTTTTTTCCCCATATGACACTGCATATATTGTCAATAGTAGTGCTGTCAACAACTATCAAGCAACTAGCAAATTTGAATAAACAATATCAAAATAATAGAACTCAAAGCTTAAACTGTTAAAGAACTGTGTTCATTTTAACTATAAACTCTACTGAAATAATAAACAACACAACAATAAACAGGAAAAAATATGCAAGCATTTAGTTAACATCTAAATCAAACCTGTGTTTTTCTGGCCTTCACACCTGCAAAATTGTTAATAACCTCATCAAAATCAATACATTTTGCTAGCTCGCTTTCAACTAATATTGCGAAATCCGAAAGCCTGGACTGTGACATTGTAGAATGCAAATATTAGTTTCAACTTGGAAAAGCTCCTCTCGCATGTCCAACAGACACACAGATTGTCAGAAATGATTTTAGACATAGTGATACAGTTGGAATAGATTCAACGAAGTCCCATTCAGCCATGAAGGTCAAAACTTGTAAAGCTGACCAATCTTTGACTTCATTTAGGTTGATCTTTGCTGCTTTGAGATGTCGTCTCAGTCTGGGTATCTCTAATAACAGCTCACTCTCATATATCTCATCGTAAAAGGTGGTCAATTTTGCAATGGACACCTTTAATTCTTCTTCATTTTCATATATGAGGCTCTTGGCTTGAACAGCCTCAAACATGTCTGCAAATTCCATGATGACTCTTAATCTGATCTGGAGTTCATAATGGAAGCAATCAATGCACTCAAGCATTGCCCTCTTATTCTCGTCTTGTAGACTTATGCATCCAGCATCACGTGCCTGTTTCCCTACCAGCCTCTTCTTAAACCTGGCTCTTCTCTCTACTACAATTCCAAATTCTTTAGCTTTTAAATGTGCCTGTTTAATTGCATGTTCCACTAGGTGACTGTGCTCTTCATACAGAAAAAGTCTTAGCGACTCTAGCTTTGTCACCACCTTGTCGAGACTTAAGCCTTTGGTTTGCAGGTATTGTTGTGTAACTCCTTGAAGTACATCACCCCAGAAGAAAAGGTCGCACAAAAACGTAAAATCACAGACAGCAGGCAGAAGAACTTCTGCTGCTCCTCTTGTGTCCAAATTTTCACAAGGATCGCAAAGAGCTTTGATTGGAGACACAAACATATCAAATTTTTCTTTTATTGGCTTAACTGCAGCATGATGAGCATTCCAGCGTGTTGTTGATAATCTTTACTGACGCTCCAGTATAAATTGTATTAACACATCCAATCGATGGGGCGAAGCAGCAAAAAAAGTAAACATTTAAGAGTTCCAAAAAATGTCACCCATGAAGCATTCTCAGCAAAAGAGTGCTAACAGCACAAGTTAAGTGAATGGTTCACACATCCATTAAAATAGCTTTTTTGTTCTTTTCCTTAATAATGGATTGTATACCTCCATGGATTCCTTCCATAGTAGCAGAATTATCATAACCCTGAGCAGGACACATCATTGTGTCCAATGTGTCCAATCCATCACTCTCCAATTTTTTTATAAGAATATCCAAACTGAGATCAGCAGCTTTTTACCCATTTAAAGGGAAAAATCCTAGAAACACTTCTTTTACTTCAACTTACCTATTCTTGATGTTCACTTATCTGATCACTTTGGACATCTGGTGAGTATGCAATATGTCAGGTGTGCTGTCAAACATGATTCCAAAGCACTTTGCAGACTTTATGTCCATGACAATCTTATCCTTCATGTGATTTGCCAGAACACTTATAAACTCATTCTGAGTTTGTGGAGAAAGATATGAGACAGATACTTTAAGTTTACAGGTGCTCCGCTTTAATCTAATTAGGTGTTCTTTCAGTACTGGATCGTATTTTGAAAGCATTTCAACCATCTCAAGAAAGTTCCCTTTATTCAGTGAAGACTTATCTTCCTTGTGGCCATGCAATGCCAGCTTCTGCTTGGCAAGAAACAATGTAATGTCAAGCAATCTGTGTAAGATATCCCTCCACTTTTTCTTCTCAGTTTCCATCACAGAAGTAGCTTCAGCATCAATGGTTTTGTGCAGCCTCAGTCCTTCTACCAAGGTTTTCCATTTTTCAAGGCAGTGTAGGTGTTCTTTGGATGTCTCATGGTTATGTACTTTTGGGCTTAGTTTCCACCATTTTTGATACCCAGTCACAAATTTGGATGTTGTATCTGTAGTACAAATGGCAAACAGTCAGCATCAAAAACAATATAAATTCCTACTGACCGGTGAGTAAACCATCCATGACCGCAGAATTTTTTCGCCATTTGCCGCACATGTCCCTTTTTTTCAGCTTTTGCATCTTGCCTTTTTGGAACACTGAAAGGGCCCTCCTTGTTCTGGAGAGAAGCACTTCCCTGTTTGATTATTTCATCATGATCTGGAACTGGTATCTCCCCGAAAAAACATCAGATAAAATTTGCAAATCTTTATCCTGAATGGCACTCATCTCCTTTACAGTATCATGACTATGGCTAGAGTCACTCTCAGAACTCTCTTCTGCTTCAGATTCTACCATTTCCATTCCTTGCACTACTGCTTCAGATTCTGCAATTTCCACTTCTTGCTCTTCTGCAGAATGAATCATGCAATAGCATCAGGAGAATCAGCTTCATGAAGTGGAGACTGACAAGCAGGGTCTTTTGAGGAACCATGTCCATCATCCGGCCTTTTTATGTGTTGAAGCATAGATCCAGTCAGTGTTTTTATTGATTTAATTCTTGCCTCCTTTGCTTTCCTTTGCTGGTATCCACTTGGACTCTTTGACTTATGTACTCCATGTGGCATGATAGAATATTCCTGCATCAACATATTATGTTCATATATATATTCTGT
The DNA here is from genome assembly GCA_018402905.1 of Glandirana rugosa. NCBI lineage: Eukaryota > Metazoa > Chordata > Amphibia > Anura > Ranidae > Glandirana > Glandirana rugosa. Next base: position 240,046 of record BLSH010197117.1, on the reverse strand, counting down.
ATTTCAGATTAGGCTTGAGAAGACCCAGTGTCATTAACCAGGCTATAGGCCCTATAACCTGTCTAGTCAGCAATTTGAGTGGCAGGCCTAGACACTGCTACTAGAATTGATGACAAGTATTATACACTCTTCTGCCACTTTTAGGTACACCTGTTCAATTGCTTGGTAACACAAATTGCTAATCATCCAATCACATGGCAGCAACACAATGCATTTAGGCATCTAGACGTGGTGAAGATGACTTTCTGAAGTTCAAACTGAGCATCAGAATGGGGAAGAAAGGAGATTTAAGTGACTTTGAACGTGGCATGGTTGTTGGTGGCAGCCGGGCTGGACTGAGTATTTAAAAAAAACTGCTAATCTGATGGGATTTTCACACACAAGCATATCTCAGATTTACAGAGAATGGTGGGAAAAAAGAGAAAATATCCAGTGAGCGGTGGTTTTGTGGAGGAAAATGCCTTGGTGATGTCAGAGGTCAGAGGAGAATGGGCAGATTGGTTCCAGATGATAGAAAGGCAACAGTAACTTGAATAACCACTCATTACACCCAAGGTATGCAGAATACCATTTCTGAATGCACAACACATTAAACCTTGAAGCAGATGGGCTACAGCAGCAGAAGACCCCACCGGGTGCCACTTCTGTCAGCTAAGAACAGTAATATGAGGCTACAATTGGCACAGGATCACCAAAATTGGACAATAGAATCTTTGAAAAAACATTGCCTGGTCTGATGAGTCTGGATTTCAGCTCCGACATTCAGATGGCGGGGTGAGAATTTGGCGCACGGATCCATCCTGTCTTGTATCGCCGGTTCAGGCTGGTGGTGGTGGTGGAATGGTGCGGGGGATATTTTCTTGCCACACTTTGGGCCCCTTAGTACCATGGTTTAAATGCCACAACCTACCTGAGTATTGTTGCTGATCATGTCCATCCCTTTATGACTACAGTGTGTCCATCTTCTGATGGCTCCTTCCAGCAGGATAATGCACCATGTCACAAAGCTCAAATCATCTCACCACTGGACAATGAGGTCACTGTACTCCAATGGCCTCCACAATCACCACATCTCCATCCAATGGAAAGGGAGATTGGCATCCATGGATGTGCAGCCGACAAATCTGCAGCAACTGAGTGATGCTATCATGTCACTATGGAGCAAAATCTCTGAGGAATGTTTCTAACACCTTGTTGTATCTATGCCACAAACAACTAAAGTGGTTGTATCCCCTAGGAAAAAAAAAACACCTGCAAGGCAAAGGCATAATGAGCTAGTATGCACCGCATACTAGCTCATTATGAAATACTTACCTCGGAATGAAGGTCCCGCAGGTCCGCCCGGTCCCCGAGGAGGGGGCTGCCATCTTCCCTCCGTGGATCCTTCCGGGTATGCGGAGCTGCGAGACGTCACTCCCTCGCTACACCAACTCACCAACGCTATGTATAAATGGCCATCCGAACTTGCCCACATGGGTCATACATCAATCGGCACCAGATATCCTCGTGAAATTCGACCACCAAGCATTAGATCATAATACACACTGTATCCATGAGGATATCTGGTGCCGACTGATGTATGACCCATGTGGGCAAGTTTGGATGGCCATTTATACATAGCATTGGTGGAAGCAAGGTTGGCGTAATGGTTGGATGTGTGTCCTGGAGTGGAGTCCCTACTTATCATTCTATCCAAAGATACAGTGTCCACTATTAGTACTCATTGATTACGCTTGAATTCAGTGGTCTCTGGTAAGAGTACCTATTCATATATCTGTCTGGTGTAGGATCACTGTGCATGTTGGTGGTTGTGGAAAACACCATTCACAAGGATTATTTTTTATGGACTATATTACATATGGATGTTCACTTTAAATGCACTTTAATGGGTTTTTTACACCTTAATATTGGTGCACTTTTAAACATTTACGTTGGAATATGTGATGATACTATGTATTTGCACTATAGGTTTAATTACTAGAAATAATTTAAGCGCTGCACAATTTATAATTTATCGTTTATGTTCACAATTTTTGTTAGAATTGCTGTGCTGGCTGCTTCTACTCAATTTAGATAGCACAGTAACTTCACTGGAATTTTGTATTTAACCCCTTCCTTACCGGCGTATAGTAATAATACGCCCGCAAGGTGCACTTCCCATCCTGGGTGGACGTCATATGACGTCCGCCTGTTTTCGCCGCTCTGCGGGCCCCCAGGAACTCCGGCCATCCATGATCGGGGTAAAGACCCAATGAAATTGGCTCTTTACCACGTGACCGGCTGTGTCTTATCACAGCCGGTCACTTCCGACAATAACAAAGCGGCGGCAAGCACGCCGCTCGTGCGCGCCCCCGGGGGCACGCAGCGTGGTGATCGGGGTTCAGGCTTGTCCCTCGGACAAAGCCCAACCCCTCGATCAGGGTAAAGAGCCATGGGACCGGCTGTGTCCAATCACAGCCGGTCACATGACGTCAACAAACCGCAGTAACAAGCTGTTACCGGGCTCTCCTCTTCACACACCGATCGTGTGAGAGGAGGAAATGGCGGTAACAGCTCGTTACCGCTTACTGTGTGCACCAATCACACTGATTGCCCCCCAGCAATAAAGAGTACCTGTCACCACCCCATCAAAGTACCTGTCACAGCCCATCACAGTAACCTGTCAGGTTTCTGCTGCTAGGCAGACCAGACACGTAGCTGCACAATGGAACTGAGACCAAACAAAGTATATAACTTTAAGGTGATATTTATTTACAGTGAAACACACACCAAAAAACATACACAGCAAACAGCAAGCAAAACAAACCTCAATGACAAAAACAAGAACCAAACCCCCAATGCACAAACAAGAATAACTAATAAACCTAACTACACAATGGACCAAAAAGAACTATGTACAATATCTGTACTATAAAGGACAAGAGTACAGGGTATACAAGGAAGCAAGGTATCAAGGCTGGGTACTAGGGCAGGAAGCAGGAGCAAGGCAGATGGGTACAGGAAGGTTCAGGATATTAGGGGACACAAGCACGAGGATCTGGCAGCAAGGAAGCGAACAGGATTGTGACGCACTGGGGAAAGCTGAGGAACAGTCTTAAATAGCCATCTAATGGCTGAACCGAGGTGTGGCTGATTGTTACAGCTTGCTGGCTCTGGGAAGACACCTGCTGGTGGCCACTGGAGCTGCCCAGAGCAGCACAGCGACACCAGTAGGTAAGCTCAATCCTGACAGAGTCCCCCCTTAAGGAGCGGCCTCCGGACGCTCCATAGGGCCCCCCCACCAGCGTCTGCAAGCCGACTGAGTATCCCACTGGCAGTGTCTAAAGGCTTAGTGCAAACCCCGCCGCCGGGGTCCCAAAACTGGCTGGGTTTCCTGTTGGTCAGATCCCTAAGGAGGCGCAACAGTGAAGGCTTGTTCTTACAAGCAGCCTGTGCCCCAATGCTGGGACACTGAAAGCTACCTGAACACTTAATGCCAGAGTCCCTGGTCCGCGCAGGCACCCTGATGCCAGGGTGTCTCATCGCACCAGGACCTTCTATCTCTGTTTCTAGAGACTGCTCTGTGTTTTATTAGCCACTCAGGTATACCCAAGGCAAAGGTTACCACACTCGGGTCCCCAAATGTGCTAGGGATCGCAGAGATGACCTCTGGGTCAGGACAAGGTTCATATGGAACTCTACCCTTTCTCATAGGACCTCTACTACTGGGGCTGTAACAGCAGAGATAGTTCTAATGTTCAGAGTGGATATCAGGACCTCCTGGCCTTGGCATACCAGGATTAGCTAGCTGCAAAAAGAACTATGAGGGATCTTAACCCACACAGAAAACCCATATGACAGCGGAACTGCAGAAGCCTGAGACACCTCAGCAGACGGGAGTTTAACCCAGACAACAGAGTCCAACTTGACAGCAAGTAGTGAATTGGCATAGTCCAGAGGGGCGACAGCCTGGAAATCAGCATAGTCCAGAGGGGCGGCAGCCCGGGAATCAGCATAGTCCAGAGGGGTGGCAGCCCGGGAATCAGCATAGTCCAGAGGGGCGGCAGCCCGGGAATCAGCATAGTCCAGAGGGGCGGCAGCCCGGGAACCAGCATAGTCCAGAGGGGCGGCAGCCTGGGAATCAGCATAGTCCAGAGGGCCGGCAGCCCGGGAATCAGCATAGTCCAGAGGGGCGGCAGCCCAGGAATCAGCATAGTCCAGAGGGGCGGCAGCCCAGGAATCAGCATAGTCCAGAGGGGCGACAGCCCGGGAATCAGCATAGTCCAGAGGGGCGACAGCCCGGGAATCAGCATAGTCCAGAGGGACGACAGCCCGGGAATCAGCATAGTCCAGAGGGGCGACAGTCCGGGAATCAGCATAGTCCAGCTGGGTGGTAGGCTGCAGATCACCCGTGGAAGGCTTTACAACAGGTGACGGCAGGGAGGAGGCATGGACACCCTCGGCAGGCGGCAACATGGAGGAGGCATGGACACCCTCGGCAGGCGGCAACATGGAGGAAGCATGGACACCCTCGGCAGGCTGCAACATGGAGGAGGCATGGGCATCTTCTGCAGGTGGCAACATGGAGGAGACATGGACACCATCGGCAGGTGGCAACATGGAGAAGGCGTGGATACCATCGACAGGCGGCAGCATGGGGAAAGACTGGATCTCATCGGCAGCAGTCATCAGCATGGAGGACTGGATCTCATCAGCAGCAGTCAGCAGCATGGAGGAGGAATGGATCTCATCGGCAGTAGTCAGCAGCATGGAGGAGGAATGGATATCATCGGTAACAGTCAGCAACATGGAGGGCGACTGGATCTCATCGGCAGCAGTCAGCAGCATGGAGGAGGAATGGATCTCATTGGCAGCAGTCAGCAGCATGGAGGATGTCTGGATCTCATTGGTAGCAGTCAGCAGCATGGAGGGCGACAGGATCTCATCAGCAGCAGACAGCAGCATGGAGGATGACTGGATCTCATCAACAGCAGTCAGCAGCATGGAGGACGCCAGTCGTCCTCCATGCTGCTGACTGCTGTTGATGAGATCCAGTCTCATCTACAGCAGTCAGCAGCATGGAGGAGGAATGGATCTCATCGGCAGCAGTCAGCAGCATGGAGGAGGTCTGGATCTCATCGGCAACAGTCAGCAGCATGGAGGAGGAATGGATCTCATTGGTAACAGTCAGCAGCATGGAGGACTACTGGATCTCATCGGCAGCAGTCAGCAGCATGGAGGATGACTGGATCTCATCAACAGCAGTCAGCAGCATGGAGGAGAACTGGACAGCGGGCACTGGATCAGCAGGCAACATGGATAGTGGCAGAATGGTAGGAGCAGGAGAAAAGTTTTGTTGCTTTTTTGTCTTAGCTACTGGAGACCTGCAAGTAGTTGCATTGTGCTGACCAGGGTGTGCTGCTGAGGGAAAGGTAGTAACAGTGCTGGGAAACATATTAGGAGGAGTAGGAAAAGTACAGGAAGAAGCCTGATAGGTTGCTATGGGTAACGGTACTGTGGGGGGAGCATTCAATGGATTGCTTATAGAGGAAGTGTGGTTACTGGTAGCAGGAAGTAAGGAATACTCAGTAGCAGCTGTGGTTGCTAGGGGTAACAGAGGAAGGGATACTTGATTTTTAGCAGCAGATCTGACTTTGTGTGACTCCTCTAGCACTGGTGATATGATCTCTGACCAAGCTTGTAGCAGAGGTTGAACCAAAGTCAGTATGTCTTTCCCTTGCTCACTTTTCTTAATTAACGAGTGCACTGCAGCTATGCAATCCAACAATACCTGTTGTGAATAGGCGGAATACTGCTGGAAAAAAGACCCTGCACAATGTTTCAGCAACCATCCCAAAAATCCTGCCTGGTACATAGTAAATGGGCGAGTGAAAACATCATGGCCCTGAGGGGTGCACTGCAATAGTAACTCAGAACAGACCTGGATCAGGGGTTGTACGTTACTAAGGGAGAATCTGCCCTCAAAAGCTAAAGCATGTGCTGTCAAAATGCTTCCCAACAGCTCCTCCTCAGTGAGATCCTGCCAAAGTGAATGACACAAATCTTTATCCCCTACTGCAAGCTCCACATGACACATAATCTTCACTCTTAGCATCTTGACAGAGGTAGGCAAAAATTTCAAGCAACTGGCTCCAAGTTTCCAAGTGTAGCAGATCCGGTCGTTGGTGGGCGTCACGATTATGTCAGGTTTCTGCAGCTAGGCAGACCAGACACGTAGCTACACAATGGAACCGAGACCAAACAAAGTATATAACTTTAAGGTGATATTTATTTACAGTGAAACACACACCAAAAAACATACACAACGGGGGCGTGTCCAAGATGGCCGACGGAGTGGATGTGTAGCTGAGGAGCTCCTGCATAACCCTCTGTTTTTTATGTCTTTCCCTGCTGTTGTGGCCCTCAATCTTGGATCCTGTGGATACCTTCAGGGAGTGAGGTATGTCCAGAGGAAGGTTCGGGGTTTCTCACAGCACCCGCTCCTCGCAGAAAAAGAAAAAGTCAGCACAGGCATCCCCGGCACCCCTCCGGGCGGGAGCACTTTTTACTGCAGCACAGGCATCCCCGGCACTTTCTACTGCAGGCCACAACATGGCTTCTCAGACTCAGGAGGGCGGCCTGGGACTGGGTGAACAATCTCAGTTTGATGCACTAATGCTAGCCATCAACACCTGCCAGACTGCCCTCACTAGCAGGCTTGAATCGGTGCAGATGGATGTCGGCCTCATCCGAAGGGATATGGATGGGTTCCGCGCTCGCCTTACAGAGGCAGAACGCCGCGTGGGAGATGCAGAGGACACTCTCCAGGAACACACGGCCTCTATTCATTTACTCCGCACTAAAGTGAGGGCCCTGGAGGGATGTGCGGAGGATGCAGAAAATCGCAATAGGAGGAACAACCTCCGTATCATGGGCCTCCCTGAAGGAATAGAAGGGACTGATCCCCTAACGTTTACGGAGCGATTGCTGCGCTCCCTCTTGCCCCAGGCCAGGTTCTCTGATTTTTTTGTGGTGGAGAGGGCCGGAGTGCATCATGATCCAGAGATAGGGCTTTTAAGTCGTCAGATTTCTACTTACACGCACCTCCTCGAGGGCAACCGGGTGCCCATCGTCCGTAGGACACACGGGAGAGGTGGTGTTTTTTTAGTCTCTTGGACCGGACCCCGTTCTCCCTCGCGTCGTTAGCGAGGCATTTGCAATCCCCTAGTCAGGGAAGATAAGGAAGTCCCTCCGGGTACTATGCCTCCAACAAGGAGGATAACGCTAAAAGACGTAGGAGGCGTGTAGGGAGGTCCCGGGAGTGAAATCACGCCTCATTTACTTATCTCCGGCACACAAGGACCTCTCACAGGAGACGTAGAGGGTGCGCCGCAAGACGGAGACATTCCGCTCGCGCCTTGGG
>BLSH010197117.1:203722-218055 GCA_018402905.1 Glandirana rugosa | reverse complement strand
CCTCGGTTTCAACCGAGGCCGGCGCATGCGCCCTCCCTGCCGCGACCCGGAAGCACGGCGCTCTGGAACGCAGAAGCGCTCCAGGCGCCATAAGGATCGGAATCGCGCCGCCCAGGCTTCCTACCATCACCGGGGAACTAGGGCATCCTAAGAGAGAGAGAGAGACAAAAAAGAGGCAAAAGGGAAAGGAGGAACCCTACTCAGGAAAATAAACATATAAAACGACTGCCATGGAGCGCCGCTGGCCGACCCCTGCCGAGCGTCCTTCCTTGGGGCATCCACAGGCTGTCCCCACCACTGGACTTTTCTTAAGCCTGAAGCCACTCACCCGCCCATGGCTGGGTCCTGGGCTGCACCGCGTCTGAGGGATGCCCGCTCTCTCGTTTGGACGCCGCCTGATCCGTAAGTGTCCACTTCACACACTGATCCAGGAGGAGGACAAAAAAGGAACACGGGATCTAGCAGGGAGCTCACATTTATGGGATTAGGGGTCCTATAGCGTTGGAGAGGAGGCGGGGTTAACCCACACGTAGGCTGCCATGGAGTCTGTCAGGAAAGGGGATTTTACTCCACACTCCCTATCACAGTTTCAGAGGCCATGGAATGCCTAGATAGAATCAGGCCCCGACCCCTTCTACCTTGGCAAACAGATGATACTAGAAGTCTGAAAAAACACAGCCGTGATCAGGAGCGCCTGTGGCGTAAGACTAAGTCTCAGAAAGACTTCAACCAATACAAAACTGCCCTCCAAAAATACAATTCCAGCCTCCTCGCTGCCAAGCAGACCTATTTTATCACCCTCATTAGAAACGTATCATCCCATCCCCGTCAACTCTTCTCTACCTTCAACTCTCTACTTCATCCTCCACTGCCTCCACCCACCAACTCACTCACTGCCCAAGAGAACACCAATCATTTCATACTGAAGATTGATACAATTCGCAAGGAGATCTCTGCTGTTCAGATACCCTCTACGCTTTACACTTCATACCCACAGGTTCAATCATTACTTCCCTCTCTCAACCCCACCACTATAGACGAGGTTGCTAAACTACTTGCCAATGTCCATCTCACCACCTGCCCCCTGGATCCTATTACCTCACAAATGCTACATTCACCCTCTGGCTCTATTCTATACTCTAACCCACATCTTCAATCTCTCCCTCTCTTCTGGCATCTTTCCCAACTCTCTAAAACATGCATTAGTTAGCCCCATACTTAAAAAGCCCTCCCTGGACCCATCCAATCTTGACAACTTCTGCCCCATCTCCTTGCACCCCTTTTTATCCAAGCTCCTTGAACGTCTGATCCCCTTCAGTCTGGTTTTCGTCCTCAACACTCCACAAAAACTGCTCTCCTAAAACTAACAAACGATCTACTAACAGCCAAAACCAATGGACACTTTTCTGTACTCCTACTCCTGGACCTCTCTGCTGCCTTTGATACTGTTGACCACCCCCTCCTTCTCAAAAAACTCCACACTTTTGGTCTCTGTGATTGTACTCTTCGCTGGTTCTCCTCCTACTTATCCAACCGCACTTTTAGTGTTACTTACAATTCAACTTCCTCCTCTCCTCTTCCTTTTTCTGTTGGGGTTCTGTCCTTGGACCGCTCCTATTCTCAATCTACACCTCCTCCCTGGGTCAGTTGATAGCCTCCCATGGCTTCCAACACCACCTCTATGCTGACGACACCCAAATCTATACGGATATATCAGCCTGGATGTCACACCACTTCCTCAAACTCAATCTATCCAAAACCGAACTTATAAATTTTCCTCCCCCATATGCCCCTTCCCCTGATCTCTCTGTCAAAAACAATGGCACAACTATAAGCCCATCCCCGCATGCCAAATCTTGCCACCTCAACCTCCGCAACATTTCCAAAATACGCCCCTTTCTAACCAATGACACAACAAAGCTCTTAAGCCACTCCCTGGTCATCTCTCGTCTCGACTACTGCAACTCCCTTCTCATTGGCTTACCACTAAATAGGCTATCCCCCCTCCAATCCATCATGAATACTGCTGCCAGACTTATCCACCTTGCCAATCGCTCTGTTTCTGCTACTCCTCTCTGTCAATCCCTCCACTGACTTCCATTCACCCAACGAATTAAATTCAAAATACTAACAACTACTTACAAAGCCACCCACAATTTGGCCCCCAGCTATATCACTAACCTGGTCTCTAAATACCGACCTATTCATTCTCTTCGTTCCTCTCAAGATCTCCTGCTCTCTAGCTCCCTCATCACCTCCTCCCATGCTCGCCTCCAGGACTTTTCCAGAGCCTCTCCAATCCAAACTGTCCAATTATCTTCTACTCTATTATCTTTTAGACGATCCCTAAACACCCTTCTCTTCAGAGAAGCCTATCCTACCCACACCTAGCAACTGTATTCTCATTTTCTCTATCAGCTCATCCCCCACAGTTATTACCTTTTGTCCTTCTTGACCCTCCCTTCTAGATTGTATGCTCTAGCGAGCAGGGCCCTCTGATTCCTCCTGTATCGATTTGTATTGTATTGATTTGTATTGTAATTGTACTGTCTGCCCCCATGTTGTACAGCGCTGCGCAAACTGTAGGCGCTATCTCAATCCTGTTCAATAATAATAATAAATAATAATACCCTAGTACCTGTTACTAGCCCATCTGAGTATCCAAGTACCTGTCACTAGCCCACCTGAGTACTCGAGTACCTGTCACCAGCCCATCTGAGTACTCGAGTACCTGTCACCAGCCCATCAGGATACCCAAGTACCTGTCACCCGCCCATCAGAGTACCCGAGTATCTGTCACCAGCCCATCAGAGTGCCTGAGTACCTGTCACCAGCCCATCACAGTACCCGAGTACCTGTCACCAGCCCATCAGGGTACCCGAGTACCTGTCATCAGCCCATCAGAGTACCCGAGTACCTGTCACCAGCCCATCCGAGTACCCGAGTACCTGTCACCAGCCCATCAGAGTATCAGAGTACCTGTCACCAGTCCATCAGAGCACCCGAGTACCTGTCACCAGTACATCTGAGTACCTGTCACTAGCCCATCTGAGTACCCTAGTACCTGTCATTAGCCTGTCAAAGTACCCTAACCTGTCACTAGCCCATCTGAGTATCCAAGTACCTGTCACTAGCCCACCTGAGTACTTGAGTACCTGTCACCAGTCCATCAGAGCACCCGAGTACCTGTCACCAGTACATCTGAGTACCTGAGTACCTGTTACCAACCCATCAGAGTACCCGAGCACCTGTCACCAACCCATTAGAGTACCCGAGTACCTGGCATCAACCCATCAGAGTACATGAGTACCTGTCACCAGCCCATCAGAGAACCCAAGTACCTGTCACCAGCTCATCCGAGTACCTGTCACCAGCCCATCAGAGTACCCGAGTACCTGTCACCAGCCCATCAGAGTACCCGAGAACCTGTCACCAGCCCATCACAGTACCCGAGTACCTGTCACCAGCCCATCAGGGTACCCGAGTACCTGTCATCAGCCCATCAGAGTACCCGAGTACCTGTCACCAGCCCATCCGAGTACCCGAGTACCTGTCACCAGCCCATCAGAGTATCAGAGTACCTGTCACCAGTCCATCAGAGCACCCGAGTACCTGTCACCAGTACATCTGAGTACCTGTCACTAGCCCATCTGAGTACCCTAGTACCTGTCATTAGCCCATCAAAGTACCCTAACCTGTCACTAGCCCATCTGAGTATCCAAGTACCTGTCACTAGCCCACCTGAGTACTTGAGTACCTGTCACCAGCCCATCTGAGTACTCGAGTACCTGTCACCAGCCCATCAGGGTACCCAAGTACCTGTCACCCGCCCATCAGAGTACCCGAGTATCTGTCACCAGCCCATCAGAGTGCCGAGTACCTGTCACCAGCTCATCACAGTACCCGAGTACCTGTCACCAGCCCATCAGAGTACCCGGGTACCTGTCACCAGCCCATCTGAGTACCCGAGTACCTGTCACCAGCCCATCTGAGTACCCGAGTACCTGTCACCAGCCAATCAGAGTACCAGAGTACCTGTCACCAGTCCATCAGAGCACCCGAGTACCTGTCACCAGTACATCTGAGTACCTGAGTAACTGTTACCAACCCATCAGAGTACCCGAGCACCTGTCACCAACCCATTAGAGTACCCGAGTACCTGGCATCAACCCATCAGAGTACCCGAGTACCTGTCACCAGCCCATCAGAGTACCCGAGAACCTGTCACCAGCCCATCTGAGTACCCAAGTACCTGTCACCAGCCCATCCGAGTACCCGAGTACCTGTCACCAACCCATCTGATTACCCGAGTACCTGTCACCAGCCCATCACAGTACCCGAGTACTTGTCACCAGCCCATCTGAGTTCCCGAGCACCTGTCACCAACCCATCAGAGTACCCGAATACCTGTCACCATCTCATTAGAGTACCCGAGTACCTGTTACCAACCCATCAGAGTACCCGAGTACCAACCCTTCTGAGTACACGAGTACCTGTCATCAGCCCATCAGATAAACCCAAGTACCTGTCACCAGCCCATCAGAGTACCAGAGTACCTGTCACCAGCCCATCAGAGTACCCGAGCACCTGTCACCAACCCATTAGAGTACCCGAGTACCTGTCATCAACCCATCAGAGTACACGAGTACCTGTCACCAGCCCATCAGAGAACCCAAGTACTTGTCACCAGCCCATCCGAGTACCTGTCACCAGCCCATCAGAGTAACCGAGTACCTGTCACCAGTCCATCAGAGTAACCGAGTACCTGTCACCAGTCCATCTGAGTACCTGTTACTAGCCCATCAGAGTACACGAGTACCTGTCACCAACCCATCAGAGTACCCTAGTACCTGTCACTAACCCATCTGAGTACCCGAGTGCCTGTCACTAGCCCATCTGAGTACTAGAGTACCTGTCACTAGCCCATCTGAGTACCCTAGTACCCGGCACCAGACGATCTGAGTACCCGAGTACCTGTCACCAGCCCATCTGAGTACTCAGGTACCTGTCAGCAGCCCATCTGAGTACTCAGGTACCTGTCACCAGCTCATCTGAGTACCCGAGTACCTGTCCCCAGCCCATCAGAGTACCCGAGTATCTGTCACCTATCCATTAGAGTACCCTAGTACCTGTCACTAGCCCATCTGAATACCCAAGTGCCTGTCACTAGCCCATCTGAGTACCCGAGTACCTGTCACCAGCCCATCTGAGTACCCGAGTACCTTTCACTAGCCCATCTGAGTACCCGAGTACCCGTCACAAGCCCATCTGAGTACCCGAGTATCTGGCACCAAACCATCTGAGTACTCAGGTACCTGTCACCAGCCCATCTGAGTACCCTAGTACCTGTCACTAGCCCATCTGGGTACCCGAACACCTGTCACCAGACCATCAGAGTACCCGAGTACCTGTCACCAACCCATCAGAGTACCCGAGTACCTGTCACCAACCCATCAAAGTACCCGAGTACTCATCACTAGCCCATCAGAGTACTCGAGTACCTGTCATCAACCCATCAGAGTACCCAAGTACCTGTCACCAACCTATCAGAGTACCTGAGTACCTGTCACCCACCCTTCTGAGTACACGAGTACCTGTCACCAGCCCATCTGAGTACCCGAGTACCTGTCACTAGCCCATCTGAGTACCTGAGTACCTGGCACCAAACCATCTGAGTACCCGAGTACCTGTCACCAGCCCATCTGAGTACTCAGGTACCTGTCACCAACCATCAGAGTACCCTTGTACCTGTCACTAGCCCATCTGAGTACCCGAGTGCCTGTCACTAGCCCATCTGAGTACTAGAGTACCTGTCACTAGCCCATCTGAGTACCCTAGTACCTGGCACCAGGCGATCTGAGTACCCGAGTACCTGTCACCAGCCCATCTGAGTACTCAGGTACCTGTCAGCAGCCCATCTGAGTACTCAGGTACCTGTCACCAGCTCATCTGAGTACCCGAGTACCTGTCCCCAGCCCATCAGAGTACCCGAGTATCTGTCACCTATCCATTAGAGTACCCTAGTACCTGTCACTAGCCCATCTGAATACCCAAGTGCCTGTCACTAGCCCATCTGAGTACCCGAGTACCTGTCACCAGCCCATCTGAGTACCCGAGTACCTTTCACTAGCCCATCTGAGTACCTGAGTACCTGTCACCAGCCCATCTGAGTACCCGAGTACCTGGAACCAAACCATCTGAGTACCCGAGTACCTGTCACCAGCCCATCTGAGTACTCAGGTACCTGTCACCAGCCCATCTGAGTACCCTAGTACCTGTCACTAGCCCATCTGGGTACCCAAACACCTGTCACCAGACCATCAGAGTACCCGAGTACCTGTCACCAACCCATCAGAGTACCCGAGTACTCATCACTAGCCCATCAGAGTACTTGAGTACCTGTCATCAACCCATCAGAGTACTCGAGTACCTGTCATCAACCCATCAGAGTACCTGAGTACCTGTCACCAAACCTTCTGAGTACACGAGTACCTGTCACCAGCCCATCGGAGTTCCCGAGCACCTGTCACCAACCCATCAGAGTACCTGAGTACCTGTCAGCATCTCATTAGAGTACCCGAGTACCTGTTACCAACCCATCAGAGTACCCGAGTACCAACCCTTCTGAGTACACGAGTACCTGTCATCAGCCCATCAGATAAACCCAAGTACCTGTCACCAGCCCATCAGAGTACCCGAGTACCTGTCACCAGCCCATCAGAGTACCCGAGCACCTGTCACCAACCCATTAGAGTACCCGAGTACCTGTCATCAACCCATCAGAGTACACAAGTACCTGTCACCAGCCCATCAGAGAACCCAAGTACCTGTCACCAGCCCATCCGAGTACCTGTCACCAGCCCATCAGAGTACCCGAGTACCTGTCACCAGCTCATCACAGTACCCGAGAACCTGTCACCAGCCCATCTGAGTACCCAAGTACCTGTCACCAGCCGATCCGAGTACCCGAGTACCTGTCACCAACCCATCTGATTACCCGAGTACCTGTCACCAGCCCATCACAGTACCCGAGTACTTGTCACCAGCCCATCTGAGTTCCCGAGCACCTGTCACCAACCCATCAGAGTACCCGAGTACCTGTCACCATCTCATTAGAGTACCCGAGTACCTGTTACCAACCCATCAGAGTACCCGAGTACCAACCCTTCTGAGTACACGAGTACCTGTCATCAGCCCATCAGATAAACCCAAGTACCTGTCACCAGCCCATCAGAGTACCCGAGTACCTGTCACCAGCCCATCAGAGTACCCGAGCACCTGTCACCAACCCATTAGATTACCCGAGTACCTGTCATCAACCCATCAGCATACACGAGTACCTGTCCCCAGGCCATCAGAGAACCCAAGTACTTGTCACCAGCCCATCCGAGTACCTGTCACCAGCCCATCAGAGTAACTGAGTACCTGTCACCAGTCCATCAGAGTAACCGAGTACCTGTCACCAGTCCATCTGAGTACCTGTTACTAGCCCATCAGAGTACACGAGTACCTGTCACCAACCCATCAGAGTACCCTAGTACCTGTCACTAGCCCATCTGAGTACCCGAGTGCCTGTCACTAGCCCATCTGAGTACTCGAGTACCTGTCACTAGCCCATCTGAGTACCCTAGTACCTGGCACCAGACGATCTGAGTACCCGAGTACCTGTCACCAGCCCATCTGAGTACTCAGGTACCTGTCAGCAGCCCATCTGAGTACTCAGGTACCTGTCACCAGCTCATCTGAGTACCCGAGTACCTGTCCCCAGCCCATCAGAGTACCCGAGTATTTGTCACCTATCCATTAGAGTACCCTAGTACCTGTCACTAGCCCATCTGAATACCCAAGTGCCTGTCACTAGCCCATCTGAGTACCCGAGAACCTGACACCAGCCCATCTGAGTACCCGAGTACCTTTCACTAGCCCATCTGAGTACCCGAGTACCCTTCACCAGCCCATCTGAGTACCCGAGTACCTGGCACCAAACCATCTGAGTACCCGAGTACCTGTCACCAGCCCATCTGAGTACTCAGGTACCTGTCACCAGCCCATCTGAGTACCCTAGTACCTGTCACTAGCCCATCTGGGTACCCGAACACCTGTCACCAGACCATCAGAGTACCCGAGTACCTGTCACCAACCCATCAGAGTACTCGAGTACCTGTCATCAACCCATCAGAGTACCCAAGTACCTGTCACCAACCTATCAGAGTACCTGAGTACCTGTCACCAACCCTTCTGAGTACACGAGTACCTGTCACCAGCCCATCTGAGTACCCGAGTACCTGTCACTAGCCCATCAGAGTACCCGAGTACCTGTCACCAGCCCATCTGAGTACCTGAGTACCTGGCACCAAACCATCTGAGTACCCGAGTACCTGTCACCAGCCCATCTGAGTACTCAGGTACCTGTCACCAACCCATCAGAGTACCCTAGTACCTGTCACTAGCCCATGTGAGTACTCAAGTACCTGTCACTAGCCCATCTGAGTACCCTAGTACCTGGCACCAGATGCTCTGAGTCACCAGCCCATCTGAGTACTCAGGTACCTGTCAGCAGCCCATCTGAGTACTCAGGTACCTGTCACCAGCTCATCTGAGTACCCGAGTACCTGTCCCCAGCCCATCAGAGTACCCGAGTATCTGTCACCTATCCATTAGAGTACCCTAGTACCTGTCACTAGCCCATCTGAATACCCAAGTGCCTGTCACTAGCCCATCTGAGTACCCGAGTACCTGTCACCAGCCCATCTGAGTACCTGAGTACCTTTCACTAGCCCATCTGAGTACCCGAGTACCCGTCACCAGCCCATCTGAGTACCCGAGTACCTGGCACCAAACCATCTGAGTACCCGAGTACCTGTCACCAGCCCATCTGAGTACTCAGGTACCTGTCACCAGCCCATCTGAGTACCCTAGTACCTGTCACTAGCCCATCTGGGTACCCGAACACCTGTCACCAACCCATCAGAGTACCCGAGTACCTGTCACCAACCCATCAGAGTACCCGAGTACTCATCACTAGCCCACCAGAGTACTCGAGTACCTGTCATCAACCCATCAGAGTACCCAAGTACCTGTCACCAACCTATCAGAGTACCTGAGTACCTGTCACCAACCCTTCTGAGTACACGAGTACCGGTCACCAGCCCATCTGAGTACACGAGTACCTGTCACTAGCCCATCTGAGTACCCGAGTACCTGTCACCAGCCCATCTGAGTACCTGAGTACCTGGCACCAAACCATCTGAGTACCCGAGTACCTGTCACCAACCCATCAGAGTACCTGAGTACCTGTCACCAACCCTTCTGAGTACACGAGTACCTGTCACCAGCCCATCTGAGTACCCTAGTACCTGTCACTAGCCCATCTGAGTACCCGAACACCTGTCACCAGACCATCAGAGTACCCGAGTACCTGTCACCAACCCATCAGAGTACCCGAGTACCTGTCATCAACCCATCAGAGTACCCGAGTACTCATCACTAGCCCATCAGAGTACCCGAGTACCTGTCATCAACCCATCAGAGTACCCAAGTACCTGTCACCAACCCATCAGAGTACCTGAGTACCTGTCACCAACCCTTCTGAGTACACGAGTACCTGTCACCAGCCCATCAGAGTACCCGAATACCTGTCACCAGTTCATCAGAGTACCCAAGTACCTGTCACCAACCCATCAGAGTACCCGAGTGCCTGTCACTAGCCCATCTGAGTACCCGAGTACCTGTCACCAGCCCATCTGAGTTCTGAGGTCATTTTGTGGGTAATTCCATTGTCCTGGTGCTCCAGGGCCTTCAAAATTGTAATAGGTCATTAGGAAATTAGATGTGAAGTTTCTGCTCCTAAAACGCCTGACGGTGCTCCCTGCATGTTCAGCCTTTGTATGTGGCCAAGGTGTGATAAAGTCTCATACATGTGGTATTGCCATACTCGGGAGGAGTAGCAGAATGTATTTTGGGGTGTAGTTGGAATCATACATATGCTATGTGTGATAAATAACTACTTATTTAGTTAATAAAAATAATAATAATTTCTTAATTTTCCCAAGAATTGTGGGAAAAAAATTACACCTTCAAAAAACTCACCATGCCTCTTACTAAATACCTTGGACTGTCTACTTTTCAAAGAGGGGTAATTTGGGGGGTATTTGTACTGTTCTGACATTTCAGGGCCTCAAGAAATGAGATAGGCCATCAGTACATCAGGCGTGATCAATTTTCAATAATTGGCACCATAGCTTGTAGACTCTATAACTTTCACACAGACCAAATAATTACACTTATTTGGGTTATTTCTACCAAAGATAGGTAGCAGTATAGGTTTTGGCCCAAATTTATGAACAAAAATTACTTATCTGCAAAATTTTATCATAGAAACTAAAAAAAAGTGTTTTTTTTTTCAAAAATTTTGCTCTTTTTTCACTTATGTCGCAAAAAATAAAAAAATCCAGAGGTGATTAAATACCACAAAAAGAAAGCTCTATTTGTGTAAAAAAAAAAAAACGATAAAAAGTTTGTTTGGGTATAGTGTTGCACGACTGAGTAATCGTCATTCAAAGTGTGAGATTGCTGAAAGCTGAAAATTGGTCTGGGAACGAAGGGGGTGTAAGTGTCTTGTATTGAAGTGGTTAATAAAAAATAAGGATTACCTGTAGGTAAAATGAATATCCCCTTAACGTGCACCAGATGTTCACACCAGATGCAGCCGGCGACGTCACCAATACATGCACCCTAAAGGTTTGGCATACTGTGCCAGACCTTCAGAGCACTGTGCCCTAACCAAGGGCTCCCACACACATGCAGTGATGTCATCGCAGCTCCGCCTGTACTTTGCATTATATGCTGACCTCAGGAACAGATCCGATCCAGATATCCCACTGTATGACGATCTCCGGATTGAATGTGCCCCTGGGGACAGCAGACAATGGCATCATTGGCATTAATCATTTGATTTGAATTTTGTAACTGACCTGCTGACACGGTATGTTGCTTGCTGGATGGGATCTGATAGACGCAGGAAAGATGGTAAGGTGCTGTGACCTGCCGACAACAAGGTGTGTTGCTTGCTGGACCGCGGTGGACGGTATCTCATGGCCGAAGGGAAGATGGCAGGATGCTGCTGTGACCTTCTGCTTGCTGGATGGATCTGATGTGGGTGTGGGTCACGGTCTGTCTACACCTGTGCTGTGGACACCCCCCTACACCAACCCCCTTTATCAGAACACCTCAAGACGGCTAGGTGGTGGACAAAGCAGCACCCCCCCCCCCAGACCAGCTCAGGGTGGGTGACTCAATATAGCTGTGTCTGATAACCAGGGTGGGGGGGTGCTGCTGGATACAGGCTACAGCTATATTATTATATGATATAACTGAGCCACGGTCACCCAAGCTGTGCTGGTCTGATAAGGGGGGAGTGCTGCTGGACACAGCTGCTAATAGAATATTATATTATTAATTAATAAATATATATGTGTGTGACGGAATCATCATCACCATGGCAACCCCCCTTCAGCTATCACCGCTCACCTCGGGCTTTAGCGGCGGCCGTGGAACATTCATCACTCACAAACCGACAGCCAGCCTGACAACACCCCCCCCCCCCCATTACCGCACCACCGTGAGGCCAGGGCAGGACGGGCGGCTCAATTAAACTGTAAGGCTACTTTCACATTGAAGCGGTAGCCGCGGTCACAGTAAAACCCTGCTAGTTTTACCAGAAATAGGGCTCTGCTATGCAGGCGGGAGCGCCACGCTTTTATTCCCCCACAAGGGGTTAAAAAGGGGTTAAAAGTTCCGGCGCTCAGCGCTACCGAGGTGGTGTGCAGCCTCTTCGGCAGCGCCTGCCATTCATTTCAATGGCAGGGGCGGTAGAGGAGCGGTATATTACCGCTCCCCTCACCGCCCCAAAGATGCTGCTTGCAGGACTTTTTGTAACGTCCTGCTAGCGCACCGCCCCTGTGTGAAAGCACTCAGGGCTTTCACATTGGGGTGGATTGGGGGGGACTTTTGAGGCACTTTACAGATGCTATTTTTAGCTAAATAGCGTCTGTAAAACGCTCCAGTGCGAAAGTAGCCTAAGCCTGGCCCCGGGCAGCAGCTGGAGAGGTCAGAGCGAGAGGACAGTGCACAGTGCAGCCGCGCCGCCCGGGTGGAGATAGTGACAGGCGGCGCTTAGCTGCTTGAGCGTGACAAGTAGGAGGAGGAGCACACAAGACACAGTCCAGACGCGCTCGCGCAGCGCTGGTGTACCGGAGTCACGGTCACTCACTGAAAATAACTGCAGTAATAGAGCCGCTAGCCAGGGGGGTGGCCGCACCCCCCTAGTGATGCCTCTGCTTACAACAACTTGAAACCACATTCATACAAGACCCTTCTATACATAACATTAATAACTACAAATTGTATGCCTGTACGGTCTCACAGCTGCACTTGGATAGAGCTAAACAGCACTTACAAAACAAAAAATATTTGAACAAGGAGAACAAGCTAGGAAATTATTGGCATACCTAGCACACATAGACAACACACCACCGGTTGTAGTTTCTCTGACTGACTCTAATGGAGCTCTCATAACCACCCCACAACAAGTAACAACCGGATTTCATAGATTTTATAAGGATCTCTGTGCTTCCCAAGCTACACAGACTCCCCAACAAACTGCTGCCTTCCTACACACAATACATTTTCCACAACTAGACAAAGAACAAGGAGGTTACTAGAGACCCCATATCAGCAGAAAATATCACCACTGCAATTTCACATTTGGCCACATCAAAAGCCCCTGGAACAGATGGGCTCCCATTGGAGTTCTATGCCACCTATGCTGAGATACTGGTGAATAGACTATACACCTTATACCTATCCATCTTTGATTACGAATTCTTACCTAACTCTACGTGAGAGGCAAAAATAATTATAATCCCCAAACCGGGGAAGGACCCCCACTCCATGGACTCATATAGGCCAACCTCATTGCTTCAAGTGGATATAAATATTCTTGCAAAGATACTGACATCCCACCTTAATAATGTTATTCTCTCATTAATTCACCCAAACTGGCTTTATGCCAGGAAAAAGCACGGCAATGAACATTAGAAGGTTGCTAATGAATATACAGGCAACACACGATGAAATGGGCACCAGAGTGGTGGTGCCGTTAGATGCTGCCAAAGCATTTGGCTCCTATATCAGGCACCTAAAGCTAGAGTGCTGGTCAATGGGTGGCTGTCAGACAAATTTTCCCTGGGCAGGGGCACACGCCAAGGATGCCCATTATCTCCTTTATTATATGCACTCGCGGTTTAACCACTGGCCATTGCAATTAGAACCAATACCCGCATTGAGGGACTAAGGGTTGGAGACTTTACTGAAAAAGTAAGATTATACACAGATGATATGGTCTTGTATCTGGCAGACTCAGACAACTCTCTCACTGAAGCCCTGCCTAGAATAGAAAACATGGGACGTCACTCCGGACTGCGGATAAATTGGTCCAAGTCACAGATCCTGCCACTAGATCAATTTCCTCCTCCTCACACCAACCCCCCTATACCACTCGTTAGAGTTTCCTCAATCAGATACCTAGGAGTAATGATTACCAGAAACATATCAAACTATGTGGCTCTTAATATAGAACCCCTATATACTGTAATACAAGCTAAAACTCAAATATGGCCTCATCTCCCACTGGGAGGGACAGATCTGGCAAACATTATCAAAAGGATACTACTACCTAAGGTGTTGCACATGATCTGGCAAGCCCCCCTCCCCATACCGATAACATTTTTTAAGACTATAGACTCCATACTTAATTCCTTTATTTGGGGACCCAGCAGACATAAGCTCTCCTGGATAACACTCACGAACCCTGCTAATCTCTAGGGGGGGTGGCCCTGCCTGAATTTTATGACTACTATCTTTCTTCCCAAGCATCACATTTCTACCACCTGCTGAAAACAGACCTCGTCCGGTATCAATCTTTGACCAATGACAGAATCCATCATCATAGGAAAACTATTACAAACGGTCTAGACAGGGAGGGTCACCCTCTACTCCGGTATAAACTCAAAATCGAACATAATGTCATATATCCCCAAGATATAATTCTCGGTGTATCAAACTATACAAAGACCATTAGTAATGAGGATCCATAGACTAACTCCTTTGAGATTGCTCACCATATCCCCCCAACCACACTCCTCCTCCTTTAACTAGATCACCGTCCTAGACACTGAACCTGGTTAAATAGGCGTCAGGCCTCACTGCAGGGTACAAAAGATAAGATCCGTCCCGAAGTCACTCTCTCAACAGACTCAGACGGTCTATGTTCT
>BLSH010197117.1:129465-155249 GCA_018402905.1 Glandirana rugosa | reverse complement strand
CAGACCTCTAGGACTTGCCAGGACTTTGTTACAGCCATTTTTGTGCCTAAAAGTTCAATGATTTCAATGGGGTTCGTTGTCCGTGTGATCGTTCGGGTTCCGTCCGGACCCGGACCCGGACTTTGTCCAGAAGTTCGGACGGACCAGCAGAACCCGAACTTCCAGAGGTTCGCTCTACTCTAGTCCTGCCCACCTCCCAACATCAAGTTGAAAATCTGACAGCTCTCTGTGCATTCTCTGCATTCCAATGTAATTAGCTCACAGTTTCATGCACAGAGCGGCTCTTAGAAGCAGTGCGCCCTGTGCAATGTGAATCTTCTCATCTTCAGACCATCCACAGAGGCTGCGGGACACTGACTCGAGTATAAGCCAAGGGGGGCCTTTTTCAGCACAAAAAATGTGCTGAAAAACTCGGCTTATACTCGAGTATATAGTAATAAGGGTTTATATGTGATGGACTAAAGCCAAAAATATGAAAAATATTGATATCAATAAAATGGTATAGACATCTAGCCATGAATAGCTAGCTTAGGTTGTTAGAAAGTAAATTGTAAATGTGGTCACAAATCCACTTTCTAAATTTTCTTTTGGTTTTACCAATGCAGTGAGCCCCACATCCATAAATGAGTAAATAAATAATCCCTTTGGAATTGCATTTGCTAAAGTGCTTGGCATGAACAAATTTTCTATTGCTAATTCAAACCTCTCAAAATATTTATTTTATTTATTTCAGGTACTTATATAGCGCTGTCAATTTACGCAGCGCTTTACATTTATACTGTATATTCAGATCAGTCCCTACCCTCAAGGAACTTACAATCTAAGGTCCCTAACTCACATTCATACATATACTAGGGACAATTTAGACAGGATTTAATTTACCTACCAGCATGTCTTTGGAGTGTGGGAGGAAACCCATGCAGGCACAGGGAGAACATGCAAACTCCAGGCAGGTAGTGTCATGGTTGGGATTTGAACCAGTGACCCTTTTGCTGCCAGGCAAAAGTGGTATCCACTACACCACTGTGTCGCCTAATATCTTGAAACTTTTTTTCTCAACATGCAAATATAATGCTCTGGGGTGGCCCAAATCTAGTTCAGCTACACGGGCCTTCAACATGATAATGTGGGGATGTAGCAAAATATCGAAAGACCTCATTAAAAGGTACATTTGATGTGGGGTGTAACAGAGACTCTCTCTACGTCCTCTAATTGAGACAACGAGAATACAGAAAAACTGTGTGTTACAAGCTAAAGACGCAGAAAGGTAGTCTATGTTATACCACATGACTGAATAAATTATATGGTAAAAAAAAAAGACAAAACAATGGGGCAGACTCTGTGAAACACTTGCTCTTCTATGTTTCTATGTTTTTATGATCTCCTAAGATATATCTCCTTTGCTTATCTGGACATTTCTGCTATTTGAGGTTTTTTTCTGTATTTCATTTCATCACTCCTTAAATTAATTGTAGTTGCAAGACTGGCACTGATGTGTGCCTCACATCTTGCAACATCTGTTTTTCCAAGTAGATATCTGATTTTTAACCAAATAGTCCCTAAAGAATGGAGTTCTGATGAAAGTAATGGAAGAGGATTTAGATATAAATGTCTCTAAGCTGTCTCTATATAAAAAGTGACAATGTTTTTTAACTACTGTTGGTTAGTATCCCGGCGGAGATCGGGTCCACCCGAGCTGCGAGCACACTGCTGCAGAGTGCGGCGGGCACGAGAGTGCGCCGCCGGCAGCGCGCTTCTGCCCCCCAGCCGCGCATGCATGTGGCGCCGTTTATAGACAGTGATAAGCGAAACACGCATACGCGGCTAGCGTGCTCGTGCCCGCCGCA
This sequence comes from Glandirana rugosa, assembly GCA_018402905.1. Lineage (NCBI taxonomy): Eukaryota > Metazoa > Chordata > Amphibia > Anura > Ranidae > Glandirana > Glandirana rugosa. Next base: position 153,402 of record BLSH010197117.1, on the reverse strand, counting down.
CTCTGCAGCAGTGTGCTCGCAGCTCGGGTGGACCCACCGGCGAGCCATGATTGCTGGCCACAGCTGAAAAACGGGGAACCGTTGTAAACACGGCGGTTCCCCGTGCTGTCAAGCGGCATGACATGGATCTATTGATCCTTGTCACTGGGATCAGTTAGATCTCTCATGCTCCTGACAGCCCAGCCCCCTCACAGTTAGAACACACCCAGGGAACACAGTTAACCCCTAGAGTGCCCCCCAGGTTAACCCCTTCACTGGTAATGACATTTATACAGTAATCAGTGGACATTTACATTTCTGATCACTCTATAAATGTCACTGTTCCCAAAAAAGTGTAAAAAATGTCTGATATGTCCGGCCCAATATCTCAGTCCTGATAAACATCGCAGAACACCGCCATTACCTGTAAAAAAAAAAAAAAAATTGTAAAAACGCCAGAAATGAATTCTCATGGTTTATAAACACAGCAACTTTTGCACAAAACAATCAATAAACGCTGATTGCAATTTTTTTAAACAAAAATATGAGGAACAATATAAATTGGCCAAAACCGATGAATAAATTCGTTTTTATATTTTTTTTGGATTTGTATTTTAGCAAAAAGTAATAAATATTGTTTTTTTTTTTTGCAAAATTGTTGCTCTTTTTTTGTTTATAGCGGTGATCGGAAATGACGCAAAGGTGATCAAATACCACCAAAAGAAAGCTCTATTTGTGGGAAAAAAAGGACACAAATTTAGTTTGGGTACAACGTCGCACGACCGCGCAATTGTCAGTTAAAGCAACGCAGTGCCGAACCGCAAAAAGTGCTCTGGTCCTACAGTGGGAAATCCTTCTGGGGCTCAAGTGGTTAAGTATTGGGCCCTGGAATATTTTTTCTTTTAACTCTTTGATATTGGCCAGTTGAGGTTCTAACAAGCAGTGTTCATTTTGACGTCAAATTTCAATTTAGTTTTAGTCATAGTCTTTTGACTAAAGTGCCATTTTAGTTCTAGTCACATTTGTTCATCTGAATTGTTTTAGTCGTATTGTAATCAACTAAAATCTCCAGTGAATTTTAGTTGACTAAAACCTTCTACATTTCAGTCGACTAAAATCCCCGGAACATTTTAGTCGACTAAAAGCTAATGGGTTTAGTTAAAGCAGTTGTATCCTCTCCCAAAACTTTTTTCTTTTAACTTTTGATTGATGTAATCGGGTATTATTTTGTGAACTAGTACAATGAGAGTGCAGTAAAAAGTTTCTTACTTGATAAAAAGTTATTTTTCTCAGCGTTCCGAACTCCTTCTCGGCGGCACCAATTTAATTGTGGGCTTCTGTGTCTGCTACTGTTTCTTATTTCTGCCCTCAATTGTTATCAGCTCCGTAATCCCACACATGCGCATTGTACCACTGTAGTGCTTTATCTGTGGTCCTTCTCTTTCTCCTTCAGCCCATCACATCACACGTGACTTCTAGTAAACAACCCTCCCTTTAGGATTGTAGTATCATGGTATGCCGGGGCTGACGTCAGCAATAGGAAATGATGCCGCCCCAGCATACACCCTGCATTTTTATTTTATTTATTTATTTCAGGTACTTATATAGCGCTGTCAATTTACGCAGTGCTTCACATATAAATTGTACATTCAGATCAGTCCCTACCCTCAAGGAGCTAACAATCTAAGGTCCCTAACTCACATTCATACATACTAGGGCCAATTTAGACAGGATATAATTAACCTACCAGCATGTCTTTGGAGTGTGGGGGGAAACCAGAGGAAACCCACGCAGGCACAGGGAGAGCATGCAAACTCCAGGCAGGTAGTGTCGTGGTTGGGATTTGGACCAGCGACCCTTTTGCTGCCAGGCAAAAGTGCTAACCACTACACCACTGTGCCGCCCACAAGCCCAGCCCTGCCGGAAAATGAAGGTGTAGGGAGCATGAGCGGGTGACATCACAGCACAATAATACAGTGATAACTCCAAAAGGAAGCAGGTACTGAATTCAGAGAGTAGTGGTTATTGATTCTTATTCTGAATGATCTAAGGTTATCAGTGGTGTACCCCAAGGTTCAGTGTTGGGACCCATACTTTTCAATATATTTATAAATGATATAGGGTCTCGGATTAAGGCCTCATACACACAGATGTTTTTTGACGCCAGCATTTTCTGTCATTTTTTGCAGCTCTCCACGTTAGTGGCCCCATAAAAACGCTGACGTTTTTGAGATGTGGAGGGTGTCGGCGTTAGTGAGCTGTAACTAGAACCCACGGCCAGTGTGTTCTGAGGCTGTAACGTTTCGGCGTTATTTGACGCTGACGCCGCAAAACGATCACAACGCCCCACTAACGCTGTACCGGCATTAACCGGCGTTTTTTGACGCCAACATTTTTAGATTGAAAAATAGCAGAGGGCTTATTTTCTTTAAAAAAACGCCTATTGACGCCGCGCTCACTAATGCTCACTAACGCTCACTAACGCTGATGCATAACGCCGAAAAACGCAGATTTTTTCCCCTGACGTCGGGCCCAACGTTTTGTTTATTTTTTAAGATACGCCCGTATGCATGAAGCCTTGAAGTACCATTTCAGTGTTTGCAGATGGCACCAAGCTATGCAGAGGAATAACGTCCTTGTAGGATGTCTCCAACTTATCCCCAGACCTCAATGCACTGTCTAATTGGGCGACTACATGGCAAATTAGGTTTAATGTTGATAAATGTAAAGTTATGCACTTAGGGGCTAAGAATATGGATGCATCGTACATACTAGGGGGAGTACAACTGGGGGAATCCATAGTGGAGAAGGATCTGGAGAAGGATCTGGAGGTTTTGGTAGATCATAAGCTTAATAAAGGCATGCAATGCCAAGCTGCAGTTTCCAAAGCAAGCAAAATCCTTTCTTGTATAAGGAGAGGTATGGACTCCAGAGATAGAGACATTATTTTGAAAGTGCAGAAAGGGGCAACCAAACTAATAAGAGGCATGGAGGAGCTCAGCTATGAGGAAAGATTAGAGAATCTGAATTTATTTTCTCTTGAGAAGAGGAGATTAAGAGGGCATATGATCAACATGTACAAATATATAAGTGGTCCATATAGTGAACTTGGTGTTGAGTTATTTACTTTAAGGTCATCACAAAGGACAAGGGGGCACTCTTTACGTCTAGAGGAAAAAATATTTAATCTACAAATACGGAAAGGTTTCTTCACAGTAAGAGCTCTGAAAATGTGGAACAGACTCCCCCCAGAGGTGGTTTTGGGCAGCACGGTTGATTGCTTTAAAAAAGGCCTGGATTCTTTCCTTAATGTAAATAATATAACTGGCTACTAACATTTTTAGGTAAAGTTGATCCAGGGTGTATCAAATTGCCTCTTGGGGGATCAGGAAGGAAGTTTTTTCCCCCGTTATAGCAAATTGGATCATGCTTTGCTGGGATTTTTTGCCTTCCTCTGGATCAACTGTGGGTGAAGGATTGTATATGGGATTGTTTGGTTATATATAATTTTTTTTTTGGTTGAACTAGATGGACTTGTGTCTTTTTTCAACCTGACTAACTATGTAACCATGTAAAGTAGGAGCGCTGACATACAGCGCAATATAATCTTATTCCTGGAACAATTAGAATGTACAAAACTTGTGAGAATGGAGATACAACCGCTTTAAATTGTAACGCATTATTCATGTATTTCTTAGTTTTTCCTAACTATATATTCCTGGAGTAAAAATCTAATGTTATTATTTATGGTATTAAGGATTTAACAAGCTAATGTTAATTTTGACATCAAATTTCGATTTAGTTCTAGTCAAAGTCTTTTGACTAAAACGCCATTTTAGTTTTAGTCATATTTTAGTCATCTGAATTGTTTTAGTTTTAGTCGTATTTTAGTCTACTAAAATAGTGTCAATTTAGTTGCCAAAAATATTTTCGTCAACAAAATTAACACTGCTGACCAGAGGCGTAACTAGAACCTTCAGGGCCCCGGTGCAAGAAATTATGAAGGGCCCCCCGACCCCTGGCCAGGCCCTTCCCTCTTCCCACTGATCCTGGGGCCCTTTACTCCTATTGTGGGTCCCTTTATTACGGTACTGCAGTGGGGCCCTTTCACAAGTTCTGCAGCAGGCCCCAGGGGGACCAGGGAAGCACACAGGGGCCCTGGGAACAGCAGAAGACAAGTAAACTGGATAGAGGAAAATGGAGGAGATTGGGTCCTCTAAATGCCACCCCCGCCATTCCTCCTTTTCAGGTGTACAAGGGAGGCACATGGGCCCCCTGGACCATGGGGCCCGGTTGCAATTGCAACCCCTGCAACCCCTATCGTTACGCCCCTGCTGCTGACAGTAGGACAGCTTGACACTTCTACGATTGTATTCTCTGCTGTAATTTAGCCATATTGATGTGTGCATTTGTTACTCTTTTCGTCTGTGCAAGTAAACAGGACCAAAAAAGGCAACCCCCATGAATTCCTAGTACCCATACATTTAACACCCAGCCCAGGTTCACACTATAGCAATCTCAGACATTGCATGTGATGGCAGGAATACAGTTGTATGGCTCAACTCACATTGGATTCACAGAAAAAAGGTGCAGGGACTTTTTTTTCCCCCCTGCACTGGAATTGGATCGCATGGGTGTTCTCACACATGCGATCCGATTACTGTCTGAATCCACTGTTCACACTGCGATCTGTGAACCAATCTGGGGGTGTCATTGACATTGTATTGACTCCCACAGCGGTTCACAGAAGGCGGTGTGAACTGCCAGTGGGGGAGATGCGATGCAGGAACCAGCGTTGGAATCGCACTGGTTCCCTCATCGCACAGTGTGAACCTAGGCTGAAAGTATTCTGATTCAGTGCATTAGCAAAATCATCCAGGAATTTCATCTGCTGTATGCACTTATGCCATGTATCCATTTAGGCAGGTGCCTGCTATTGAGGCGAACACTGCCTCATGTTACTGGTTTCCACTGCATTGTAATAAAGCCTATGTTAGTGAGCTTTTGTGTAATAGGCTGCCCAGGGTGTTAGGAGGGGGTTAAGTCTGCTAACTCCCAGGTGTTCATAGCTTTGTCCGCTTATGGAAGGCTATAAATACAAGAGGAGGCAGCCTCTGAGAGGTTTCCTTCCACGTGGGAATAGAGAGAAAAGAATGCTGCACCATGTGAAGCTGTGCTGAGCATGTGGCCTCTATTTTGGATATGTCGGATATGGACTCTTGTGAAAGGACTTTTTTTATCTATAATACATGAATTGGGCAGCATAAGCTGGAATGAAATAAAGCTGTGTATGGGAGTTAGAGCCGGTTCACACTTGAGTGGTGCAACTTGCAGGGTGAAGCAAGTCGCCCCGCTCAAGGCGACCTCTGCGTGGCTTGCAAGGAGACTTCTATCCCTAGAAGTCAATGCAAGTCGCGCTGAGGTCACCCCGAAAATAGTGCAGGAACCTTTTTCTAAGTCGTAGCGACCTGAGTCACTCCTATTAAAACGGTTCCATTGCACTGTATGGAGACGACTTGTTAGGCGACTCAAGTTGTCTAAAAAGTCGCCTCAGTGTGAACCGGCTGTAAGGGTTGGTGAAAAAACAAATAGACTTTGTAAAGCAGTCTGAATTACATTCTATTTTGATGCAATTTTGCTGGATATATATCCCATACTTACTTTTTTTTTACATGATGTTGCAACACACAAATGCTACCATGAAACTTGACCTGCTGGTCATGGCCAGCCAGAGCTATGACACTTAATGTTGTCAGGCTGTGAAGGGACAATAATTTAACATAATTAGTGCCATCTGTTATTGCACTTTCCTAAACATGTCCAAAGCAGTACTAAGAAAGAAAATAAGTCACATACTACCGAGCACTGCTGTCTATGAATTACCCAACATCAACAAAAATGTTGAATTCTCCCTGCTATTGAGAGCAATTAAGTCTACTGATGTTTCCAATCTATGGGAGAAATCATTTCATGTCTGCGATATCATAGCAGGGAAGGAGATAAAGGTTAGTACTTGCTATTCCTATAGTTCTTATGATGTTATTGATACCAGTATAAGACATTTATACACTAATAAAATACACCCATGGTTTTATTATTAATACTACTCACACCAGTGTGTATCTTAGCTGAGGTCCATCAATCATTCAGGGACAATGTAGAGAAGATTGGAACTAGTTAATCAGAACAATAATACGATTTTTGGCAGAATGGTGTAAAAGTAAATGTTGAACACTTGTCTGCTATACACAAATAAAAAGTGCAGGCATTTGAAACTATTTCTGAAACCTGGCTCCTGAGATATAACAGTTTTGGAAGTACATAAAGCATTTTTTTTCAGTTTTAGGCCTGACTAAGCAGGTACCCAGTTTTCATGTGGTTAAATAGGATTTTTAGCCATTTTAGAAAAGTAACTTTTATCATCTGTGAAATCAACTAATGCTATTCCAAAAATATAACTAAAGTCACTACTTTAGGCAAGTGTGATGAGGCTGAAGCATTATGGGGTAAAGGAGTTGTAAAGTCTCAAGGTTTTTCACCTTAATGCATTAAGGTGAAAAACCTTCTGTGCTGCAGCAGCCCCCCAGAGCCCCCCTAATACTTACCTGAACCCGATTGTTCCAGCATTGAGGACGAGCCCAGCAGCTCCAACCACTGTCTCGGGTCCTCATTAGATAGATTGATAGAAGCAGGAGCCATTGGCTTCCGCTGCTGTCAATCAAATCTAGTGACACGGGAGCCGGGGTCAGAGCCAAGTCCTGCTGTCTGTGTCAATGGACGCAGCAGCAGGACTCGGCAGTGCGCCGGCACGGGGGCACCCGATGAAGTGGAGGAGCCAGGAGTGCCGCCAGGGGACCCCAGAAAAGGAGGATTGAGGCTGCTCTGTGCAAAACCCTTGCACAGAGCATGTAAAGCCTTGTACACATGGGACGATGATCGTATACAACAGGTCGTATGAACTACCGTTGTATGCGAAATCGATCATTCGTATGCGCGATTAGAACAGCCGACATGCGACGGTCGTACAAGGGGAGTTGTATGAGCAGACTAGAAAACTTGGTCGTACCAACAAGCGGTCATACGACCGTTGTATCGTGTGTACAGAGCAGTTGGTACAACAAGTTGTATTGTGCAAAACACGCATGCTCAGAAGTCAGGAGCGACCAGATGCTAATTACATGCACCTGAACTTTCTTTCTGTGGTCGTACGATCATGTAGTGCAGTCAGCATGCAAGTTACATTATCCAACATACGATTTGAGACGATCATAAGTACGATCGTCGTCCCGTGTGTATGAGGCTTAAGTATGACATGTTTGTTATTTTTTTAAAAAACAAACCTTTACAATCACTTTCACAGGTTGGACTTGATGGACTTGTGTCATTTTTCAACCTCACCAACTATGTAACTTTAAATTGTACATGGTTGTGCGTACTACTAAAGTAATCATCAGAGTTTGTTATAGACCACCCAGTGTTAATGAGGAGATGGATGCTTAGCTCCTTGCACAGATAGAAAGGGCTGGGACAGTGATAATAATGGGGGATTTTAACTACCCCGGAAACTGACTGGAGCAATGGCACTGCAGGAACAGTTAAAAATGTATAAACCTATTACAAGGCAATTTTATGGTAGAGTTCATAGAGGCCCTGACTAGGAACGATGCTCGGCTTGACCTGATAATCTCAAAATATGCAGAGCTTATTACTATATAAAAGAACATCTGGGTAGCAGTGACCATGACATGATTTCATTTAATGTTAGCTGTAAGCAACAAGGTCATAGTAAAAATATAAAAACACTTAACTTTAAGAGAAGACATTTTCCAAGGATGAGGGCTGCTCTCCAAGACTTAGACTGGGAGGGGATATTGGCATGGATGAACACAGAATATACAGTGCCTTGAAACAGTATTCATACCCCTTGATAGTTTCCACATTTTGTCATGTTACAACAAATAACATAAATGTATTTTATTGGGATTTTATGTGATAGACCAAAGCAAAGTGGCACATAATTGTGAAGTGGAAGGAAAATGATAAATGGTTTTCAGAATTTTTTCCAAATAAATCTTTGAAAAGTGTGGTGTGCATTTGTATTCAGCCCCCTTTACTTTGATACCCCTAACCAAAATCTAGTGGAACCAATTGCCTTCAGAAGTCACCTAATTAGTAAATAGTCCACCTGTAAGTAATTTAATCTCAATATAAATACAGCTGTTCTGTAAGCCCCTCAGAGGTTTGTTAGAGAACCTTAGTGAACAAACAGCATCATGAAGGCCAAGGAACACACCAGACAGGTCAGGCATAAAGCTGTGGAGAAGTTTATAGCAGGGTTAGGTTATAAAAAATATGATAGGCTTTGAACACTGGAGAACACATGGAACACTGTTCCATCCATTATCTGAAAATGGAAAGAGTATGGCACAACTGCAAACCTACCAAGACATGGCTGTCCACCTAAACTGACAGGCCAGGCAAGAAGAGCATTCATCAGAGAAGCAGCCAAGAGGCACGTGGTAACTCTGGAGGAGCTGCAGAGATCCACAGCTTAGGTGGGAGAATCTGTCCACAGGGCAACTATTAGTTGTGCAATCGACAAATCTGGCCTTTATGGAAGATTGGCAAGAAGAAAGCGATTGTTGAAAGAAAGCCATAAGAAGTCCTGTTTGCGAGAAGCCACGTGGGGGACCCAGCAAACATGTGGAAGAAGGTTCTCTGGTCAGATGAGACCAAAATTGAACTTTTTGGCCTAAAAGCAAGAAAGCCATGTGTGGCGGAAAACTAACACTGCACATCACCCTGAACAAACCATCCCCACCGTGAAACATGGGGGTGGAAGCATCATGTTGTGGGGATGCTTTTCTTCAGAGGTGACAGGGAAGCTGGTCAGAGTTGATAGGAAGATGGATGGAGCCAAATACAGGGCAATTTTAGAAGAAAACCTGTTAGAGTCTGCAAAAGACTTGGGACTGGGTTGGAGGTTCACCATCCAGCAGGACAACGACCCTAAACATACAGCCAGAGCTACAATAGAATGGTTTCGATCAAAACATATTCATGTGTTAGAATGGTCCAGTCAAAGTCCAGACCTAAATCCAATTGAGAATCTGTGGCAAGACTTGAAAATTGCTGTTCACAGACACTCTCCATCCAATCTGACAGAGCTTGAGCTATTTTGCAAAGTAGAATGGGCAAAAAATGTCTCTCTCTAGATGTGCCAAGCTGATAGAGGCATCCCCAAAAAAATTTGCAGCTATAATTGCAGTTATAATTGCAGCAAAAGGTGGTTCTACAAAGTATTGACTCAGGGGGGCTGAATACAAATGCACGCCCCACTTTTCACATATTTATTTGTAAAAAAAAAATTAAAACCATTTATCATTTTCCTTCCACTTCACAATTATGTACCACTTTGTGTTGGTCTATCACATAGAATCCAAATAAAATACATTTACGTTTTTGGTTCTAACATGACAAAATGTGGAACATTTCAAGGGGTATGAATACTTTTTCAAGGCACTGTACATGGGAATTCTTCAAAAACACTGTACGTGAACTCACTGCAAAGTATATTCCCATGAGTGATACACTTAAATGGCTAACAATAAAACCTATGTGGCCCATGGCCAAAGTTAAAAAAGCTATAAATAATAAGAAAAGAGCTTTTTGCAAGAACTCTCTCTAGATCTATCAGAGGATCAGTGGGTGCAAATATTTGAGAACACTCTTAAGGGCTTAAGAATGTGTCAGTCCAAGAAAATGGATATAAGGTCCTCAATCGTTGGTATAGAGTCCCAACCCTCATCCATAAATTTGCACCTACCACATCCAACTTATGCTGGAGATGCAAGTCCGAGTCCGGCTCGCTCTTCCACACCTGGTGGTCCTGCCCCACCATTAAAAATTTCTGGAATGAGGTCCACAAAATAACCTCAAAAGTATCCACCCTGTCCTTGGACTTTTCACCCGCTCAGCTTTTACTGCATCACTATCCAGGCGCTCATATTTCAGATCCCTAGAGATGCACATGTTAAATGCAGCTAAGTTATGCATCCCAGTCCTATGGGGCAAATCCACGGCACGCTAAATTAAAGTCTGGTTCCTGAGAATTATTAGAATTGCTGAAATGGAGGAGCTCTTAGCCATCACCCACGATAATATTTCCAAATATAACACCCTATGGGCCTGTTGGTCCCACTTCAAGGCCACTTCCGATTACACACAAATCAAAAGCCCACATACCAATTAGAGATATCCTCCACTTCCCTCAGGTAATGGTCCTAACCAAGGCCGCCAGAAGGACTGTCGGCCTTGAAAACATCCCCAACCACTTATAATACAGGCCATTTAACATCGGTCACACTGGAATCATACTCACCATTTCACCCTATAGGCCCACAAGCAACTAACACACCAGGTTTCAAGCATTCAGCTCTATCCACAGTGCAGTCAATGTTAAGGCAAATCTTGTCTTTATAAAAAATCGAGTATTCTTTAGCTTTAACCACTTCAATACAGGACACTTGTAACCCCTTCCTTCCCAGACCAATTTTCAGCTTTCAGCACTCTCACACTTTGAATGAAAATTACTCAGTCATGCAACACTGTACCCCAACAAAATTTTTATAATTTATTTCACAGAAATAGAGCTTTCTTTTGGTGGTAGTTAATAACCACTGGGTTTTTTTATTTTTTGCAACATAAGTGAAAAAAGAGAGAAAATTTTGAAAAAAAAACTCTTTCCTGACAGACTCCATGGCAGCCTACTTGTGGGTTTAGCCCCGCCTCTACTACCCTATAGGACACCTCTCCCATAAATCTTTGCTCTGATCCAGCGGCCGCGTTCCTTTTTTGTCCTCCTCTCAGGGACCGAGTAGATGGTCCTCCTACCCGAAGATTTCCCTGCTGCAATCAGGATCGCCGAGCTGCGACTCAGGAAAAGGAAAAGTTGCATACTTCTATAAGCCCTAGCTACTAGCGGGGTATGGAGGGGGCAATTGGAAGAGGTGCTGAAGGGTACAAGATGCCTAGCCACTGGCAGGCAGGATGCGCATTTTGGCCAGAGAACCTAGCTACTAGCAGGTGGCCTGTTATTACCGCAATACGGCATGGGCATTACCTCGGCTGGATCATGTGGTGGCAGCAGCATTCATGAGGACTCTTCCATGGCAGCAAGTGTTTGTGCATTGTTCCGTTTGTTTTGATATTCTTCCTTTTTCCCTGGTGGTCTGTGGCTGACAGGCATGGTGGCTGGTTCTCCTGCGCGTTACAGCCGCCGCCCGCTTCCTGGTCCTCACTCACACTGAATCGCGCATGCGCGGGGTTCGGGGTGTAAGCGAGGCTTGGTTGGCGCATGCGTGATGCCACCAGAATGGCGGCAGCTGCGCATGCGCAATAGCGCTATGGTGACGTCACTCTGGCGCCAGATTTAAACAGAGAGGAAGCCTGCAGTCCTTGGAAATGATTGCGGGATTCAGCGGCGACTTCCCTGGGCACAGACCTGCTGGTGCTAAGGTAGGCAGGGGTTCTGTCTGAGGCCAGGCTCCTGGGGGAGCTGGTATTTGTGACTGACCTGGAAGCTTCTTTTGCAGCTTCCATGGAGACTTCCGGAGCGTCACCACCAGCCTGTGGCCAGCCCTCCCACCGCAGGAGCTCAGGTTGGCCTCCGCCTTCCTGGGGGAGGCCTCTCTTGACATTATCCGATTGTTGTCTCAGGTTATGCTCTTGGCCGTTACGGCCAAGCGGGCCTTGTGGCTCCGTCCATGGCAGGCCGATCCAACATCTAAGCAGGTATGGTGCCGAACTCCTTTTGAAGGATCTTCCCTTTTCACTAACAAATTGGATAAAGCCATAACCCGGGCCACTGGGGGTAAGTCGGGGTTCCTCCCTCAGGACTGGCGGGGGCAAAGCCAAAGGCGCTCCTTTCCAAGGAAGCAGAACCAGGACCGTGCCAGGGAGGCACGTAGTTACAAGCCTGGCCGGGAATTCTCAACTTTCAAAAGATTTTTATTTTTATTATAGACATAACAAGAATAGGTACAGTACGTCAGTGCATAGAAAAGCAAATAAGGATACAATATACAAGCGAGGTTAGCAGTTGGGTGACAGAGTGAAAACTATACCCATTAAAATTAAGTTGATCTTGGGTAGGAAGAGCCACCACAACAGCAATCTTACTAGGCCGTGGTGGAAAAATCAACCCCCCATACTCCAGGCACCCCAAAACAGGAACAAGCTGTGCGCAGAGAGGGGAGTTTCACTTCATGAAGTGGGCATGGGAAAGTAGCTAACCTCCTGCCCCAACAGTTGTACCCTTGATAGGGAAGGGGGTGATAGCTCTGCCAGCCGGGAATTCTCTAGGTCCTGAAAGTCAAGGCAGTTGTCCTTCAAGAAGGCTGGCAAGAGCAGTTCGACAGGAGAAAGGGAACCTACCAAGTCCTTTTGAGATTGGGCCCGCCCAAGCATGCCAGATGAGGGCTCGTCTACTCCGCTATCGGCATGTTTGGGCGGCCTCAATCCAGGATGGGTGGACCATCAGAACGGTCTCCCAGAGTCACACTTGGACCTGCAGCAGGGCACCCAGACTAACATTTGTTCCCATGGTTCTTTCATCTTCCGAAGTGAAAAGACAGATCCTTTTAGCCTACATAGACTCTTTATTGGCGCAAGGCACTGCCATTCCCGTCCCAGATGGCGAGCAAGGGTTGGGGATGTATTCCCCTCTCTTTATGGCGTGAAAGAAGAATGGCATCTGGAGGCCCGACTTAACTCACCTGAACCACTTCATCAAAAAAGAAAGGTTCAAAATGGAAACGTTGTCCACAATCCAGCAAGCGGTCCAGGCCGGAGACTGACTAGTCTTCATAGACCTGAAGGACGCATATTTACATGTACTTTTCAGCAGTTCCTCGCTCCATTTTAAGTTTATCTGCCTGCCCTTTAGGCTGTCAAACTCTCCTCGAGTTTTCGCGAAGGTTTTGCTGGCCATAGTGGCTCTGCTGAGAACCAGAGGAATCCGTCTCTATCACTATTTGAACGATCTGCTCCTGTTGGCCCAGGACAAATCTCAAATATTAGAACACAGGGACCAGGTCATCGCCACTCTCCAGGAGTTTGGTTGGCTCCTCATTCTGGAGAAAAGTCACCTGGAGCCTTCACAGTTCCTCAAATTCCTCAGTGCTCATTTCGACACAATTCAGGGCACCATCTCCTTACCCAAGGAGAAGATAACGATAGTCCAAAGCAGGATTCGGCTAGCCCTCTCATCACCATACCTTCGGGCCCTCCAGTGCTTGAAGATCATTGGGACAATGGTATCTACAGTCCCCATGGTGAAGTGGGCACAGTGGAGAATGCGACCCTTCCAAAAAAGGGTTTCTTCAACAGTGGCAGTCAGGCAACAACACTCAATGCATCTACATCACTCCGACCATGAGGAGCTCCCTTCTCTGGTGCCTTCAGCAGAAGAACCTGCGCAATTGTCACTCCTTTCTCCCCATCACATAGGTCACAATTACATTGGATGCCAGCAGCAGAGGCTGGGGCGCACACTGTCTAACAGAGGTGGCACAGGGCGTCTGGAGCTTCCCCTCTCGGGGGGTAGATTCAAACATCTTGGAGCTATGGGCAGCCTTCAAAGCACTACAGGCCTTGCGCTATTTGACAGCAGGATCATCCGTGCTACTCCCATTAGACAATACGACTGCTGTGGCCTACATAAGAAGACAGGGGGGAACTCAGAGCCTGACCTTACTGCAGGAAATAGAACCGATCATGTCATGGGCACAGAAGAGCCTGAGCAACATCACAGCAACTTATGTTCCCGGAGTTTTGAATGTCCAGGCGGATATTCTTTCTTGGGTTCGCCTGGACAACAACGAGTGGTCACACTACGAGGAGGTGTTTGTATGGATTTTATCTCTGGGGGTTTCTCCAGAGGTAGACCTCTTTGCCTCACCATGCAACAGAAAGCTCGTGAGATGTGTCTCAACCTCATGGACAGCCTCACGGCATGTCGCCCCCAAAGTGATCTGCAGAGCTGCCTCCTGGTCATCGATTCACACGTTCATGTCCCATTACTGTGTGGAACCAGCTGCTCTATCATCTGTTAATTTTGGCTGTCAAGTACTGTCAGTGGACTGTGTTAAATAAATCTTTTGTTCTCCATTTGTTGTCCACCCGGGTGTGTATGGCGAGTTATTTCCCACACATAGGCTGCCATGGAGTCTGTCAGGAAAACTGAAAATTTCCTATCAAATACTTACTACAAGGCAGCAGGAGTCCCTCCCAAATGTCTGGAGTAGGCTAGTTATGGAACGCGGCTGCTGGGTCAGAACAAAGATTTATGGGAGAGGTGTCCTATAGGGTAGTAGAGGTGGGGCTAAACCCACACATAGGCTGCCATGGAGTCCATTAGGTAAGAAAAATTAGAGTATTTGATAGGAAATTTTCCGTTTTTTTTAGTTTCTATGATAAAATTTTGCAAAAAAAGTCATTTTTGTACATAAATTTGGGCCAAAACCTATACTGCTACATATCTTTGGTAAAAATAACCCAAAAAATGTATATTACTTGGTCTGTGTAAAAGTTATAGAGTCTACAAGCTATGGTGCCAATCATCGAAAATTGATCACAGCTGATGCACTGACGGCCTATCTAATTTCTTGAGGCCCTGAAAAGTCAGGAAAGTACAAATACCCCCCAAATGACCCCTTTTTGAAAAGTAGACATTCCAAGGTATTTAGTAAGAGGCATGGAGAGTTTTTTGAAGTTGTATTTTTTCCCCACAATTCTTGGGAAAATTAAGAAATATTTAAGAAGAAGTTATTTCTCACACACAGCATATGCATACTTCCAATTACACCCCAAAATACATTCTGCTACTCCTCCCGAGTATAGCGATACCACATGTGTGCAACTTTTTCACAGCCTGGCCACATAGAGAGGTCCATCATGCAGGGAGCACCGTCAGGCGTTCTAGGAGCATAAATTACACATCTAATTTCCTAACGACCTATTGCACTTTTAAAGGCCTTGGAGCACCCGGACAATGGAATTATCCACAAAATGACCCCATTTTGGAAAGCAAACATCCCAACGTATATTCTATGAGGCATTATGAGTCTTTTGTATGGTTCATTTTTTTTTCACAAGTCTTCGAAAAGCGTGGAAAGAAAATGAAAACACTTTTATTTTTACACAAAGTGGTCAATTTATAAGATATTTCTAACACATAGCATGTACGTAGCAAAATTACCCCCCAAAATATATTCTGCTACTCGTCCCAAGTATGGCAATACCACATGTGTGAGACTTTTACACAGCCTGGCCACATACAGAGGTCCAACATTGAAGTAGTACCTTCAGGCGTTCTAAGAGCATAAATTACGCATCTAATTTCATTCCTACCTATCACACTTTTGAAGGTCCTGGAGCACCAGGATAGTGCAATTACCTAGAAAATTACCCCATTTTGGAAAGTAAACACCCCAATATATATTTATGAGGCATGGGCTGGTCACAGGTACTCGGCTACTCTGATGTGCTGGTGACAGGTACTCTGGTACTCTGATGGGCTGAGGACAGGCACTCAGGTAATTTGATGGGCTGGTGACAGGTACTCGGGTACTCTGATGGGCTGCAGATTGGTACTCGGGCACTCCGATGGGCTGGTGACAGGTACTCGGGTACTCTGATGGGCTGGTGACAGGTACTAAGGTACTTTGATGGTCTGGTGATAGGTACTCGGGTACTCTGATGGGCTGGTGACAGGTATTCGGGTACTCTGATGGGCTGAGGACAGGTACTCGATTACTCAGATGGGCTGGTGACAGGTACTAAGGTACTCTGATGGGCTGGTGACAGGTACTCAGGTACTCTGATGGGCTGGTGACAGGTACTCGGGTACTCAGATGGGCTGATGACAGGTACTTGGTACTTTGATGGGATGGTGACAGGTACTCGGATGCTCTGATGGGCTGGTGACAGGTACTCGGGTACTCTGATGGGCTGGTGACAGGTACTCGGGTACTCTGATGGGCTGGTAACAGCTACTCAGGTACTCTGATGGGCTGGTGACAGGTACTCGGGTACTCTGATGAGATGGTGACAGGTACTTGGGTACTTAGATGGGCTGGTGACAGGTACTCGGGTACTCTAATGGGATGATGACACGTACTCGGGTACTCTGATGAGATGATGAGATAGTTACAAAGACTATAACAGATTAGGTAAAAGGGAAAATAAAGGACGCAAAAATCCAAAACGAACAACAGATTACAAAAGATAGTACAACAAACCCCCAAAAATTCTTCAAATATATGAATAGTAAATAAACCATGTATAGAGTGCAACGCAACTAGTAACAAATTACGGCATATAAGTAACAAATGTAACAATATGTATCCAAAAACCTTTTTTTGCTGTGCCAAACAAAACGGTAAGTCCATACAATTCCATAATGAAAAAACAAATAATGCCAGCAACTCAATAGTTCATTGTGCTAATCTTCAATTGTAAATGACAGAATACTGTGATCTTGTACCCCTGTGTAAAGTAACTAAATTGGTGCTTCATTACGGAACTCTACGGACTCACTTTCACTGTGTTGTTTGGCACCGCAAATACAGGTTTTTGGACACATATTGTTACATTTCTTAAGTATACTAATTTGTTACTAGTTGCACTACATACAGTACATGGTTTATTTAGGATTGAAGTGAGTGAGAGCACTTTTCAGTGATCAGCAGCAACTATATTATTATTATTCACCTGATTTTTAGATTTTAGATTTATTTGTGTGCGCTGATAGTAAATAGGTCAGGTCTGAGCATGTAGGCCCTTTACAAAATAATGTAGAGTGGGTGACTGGGGACAAAGAGAAGGCAATTGTATTAAATACAAAGGAGCATGGGGGAGCTCATGTCCATAATGGGGATGGTATTGGCACAGCCCCAAATGATCCACAATGGCTCAAAAGTGATATGGTCCAGAAATATTTAGACAGAATAAAGGTGGATAAAGCACCTGGACCAGATGGCATACATCCACGGATCCTAAAAGAATTGAGTTCTGTCATTACAAAGCCACTATTTCACCCGCGTCCTTAACCACTTCCTGACCGCGTGCCATGTTTTCACGGCGGCAGTTGGGATGCTGAGCGCGAATCGCCGTAAAAACACGGTGATCTGCGAACAGCCGCTAGGGACCTGAGGAGTGTGCCCGCGGCTCGGGCGGACCCGATGTCTGCCGGCGAGCCGCGATGAGCGGCCACAGGCAAAGAAACGGGAACCTCTGTTAGTAGGGGCATGGGTGATCTACTGATCCCTGTCACTGGGATCAGTTAGATCTCTCATGCCCATGCTAGCCCAACCCCCCCACAGTAAGAACACACCCATGGAACACAGTTAACCCCTAGCTCCTCCCCCAGGTTAACCCCTTCACTGCCAATGACATTTATACAGTAATCAGTGGACATTTAAATTTCTGATCGCTGAATAAATGTCATTGGTCCCAAAAAAGTGTCAAAAATTGCAGATCGCCGCCATTACTAGTAAAAAATAAAAAAAAATGTAAAACCCCAGAAATTAATTCTCACCATCCATAAACGCGGCCACTTTTGCGCAAACCAATCAATAAACGCAGATTGCGATTTTTTTAATCACAAATATGAGGAATTATATAAATCTTCCAAAAACGGTGAAAAAAAATGTTTTTTTATATATTTTTTTTGGATTTGAATTTTAGCAAAAAGTAAGAAATTTGGGTTTTTTTTGCAAAATGGTCGCTCTTCTTTTGTTTATACCGGCGATCAGAAATGACGCAGAGGCGATCAAATACCACCAAAAGAAAGCTCTATTTGTGGGAAAAAAAGGACGCGGTATTTTGTTTGGGTGCAACGTCGCACGACCACGCAATTGTCAGTTAAAGCGACACAGCGCCGAATCGCAAAAGGTGCTCTTGTCCTAAAGCTGGAAAACCTTCCGGTTGGTAAGTGGTTAATAACCATGACTCATCATCTGTCAGCTGGCTTCCGCACTGACAGATGAATGGAAAGAGTCCAGTCCATACCAAGCCCTTCAGGTTTGATATCGATTTTAAAGGGAACCCCATGCCAAAATAAAAAAAAATGGTGTGTCCCCCCCAAAATCCATAATAGACCCTTATCTGAGCATGCAGCCCGGCAGGTCAGGAAAGGGGGGATGAGCGAGCCCCACCACTCCCTGAAATATTATTAGGCCTAGAAATTTCCAAATGTCATCTTTGGTCACTGGTTCCCACTTTCTGCTTCTTGGAAACTTCCAATGCGTAGTAGCTAGTTGTTGCCCTTGGTACCGGTTTGTCTCAGTAACTATTTTTTTAATAACCTCATTGGTCAGAAATGGTGGTATGTATGCCAAGGGGTTGTCGTCTTCAACGTCTACTTTCATACTGGGTGCTCCAGTAAATGGGAATCTTGAGGACGCTGTGTGATCCGTACCACAGTCAATAGAGCACCAAGTTCGCACATCACTGAGCTCAGTCTCAGAATCATTGCTGTCATCACTTTCAGTGTCTGATGACGAAATTCCCCACAAATCACTATCTCTCCATTCTGCAAGTGATGCCAATTCACTACCGCTGTCTTCTAGCTGGTCCAAAAGCGCTTTTGACATAGAGGGACGCTTTTTGGAAGCCATGGACGCTCCTGAGTTTCCAGGCAGAAAGAATGGCAGAAAGAATGGTAGAAGTGCAGGCAGGGCACTGGACAAAGCACTAGGGATAAATCTGAAGTGAAATGATCTGAAAAAGTAATGTAATCTACAGATTACAATGTATTGTGTGTGTGTGTTTATGTTTAGTACTTTCTGAATTTCCCGCCGGCTTCGCCCCCATGCGTCGCAGTGCTCGCATGGAATGGAGCCTGGAACCCAGATACATCAGATGGAGGATCCTGCCGGAGGATCCAGCCGGAGGACACCGCGGGAGGGCATTGCGGGATTGTAGGGACAGTGTAAGTACATTGGAGCAATGTTACAGTGTAATTCCGAGTGTGGCTCGGGGATACCACTTTTGGTACTGAAAATTAACCCCGGGCCACACTCGGGATTACCTCCAGGGAGGTTAAATATAGTGCCTGGGGGGTCCCCTTAGTCTGCCTGTAAAGTGGCGCATCGGTACCATGTACAGACCACCCTGCAGCAAAAATGACATTTCTAAAGGAATAAAAATGAGTCAAATCACATTTAAATTGACTCACGGTAGCAATTGCTGGCTCGGCTATTTAAAAAAAAAATAAAGGAAAAAAAAAACGGCGTGTGGTCCTTCCCCTAGTCCATACCATGGATTATGAGGATCTGAAAGCCCTCTTTAACAGATCCCACCCCCCCCCCCCCATGTGAATTAGTATTGGCATGCTGGGTCCATGAAGTCAGAAGGGGCTGTGCCACCATGTGTTGTAGCCAGGTGGCCCAGCCCTACCTATATAAGAACTGTCAAATGGAGGAGCCTGCAGTAGACAGATGGCAAGATTGTCGGCGGATGGCGTGATTGACGATGGATCTACATCGGTGTACACTGTTTTTTTATTTTTTAATAAAGGATTTGTCAAAAACGTGTCTCTTTTTTTTATCACTTTTTGACACTTTTTTGGTGAATGAAAGGGTCGCTGTTTCGAATCCCAACCAGGACACTACCTGCCTGGAGTTTGCATCTTCTCCCTGTGCCTCCGTGGGTTTCCTCCGGGTACGCCGGTTTCCTCCCACACTCCAAAGACATGCTGGTTAGAGTTGAGCCGACACCTGGATGTTCGGTTTCGGTGGGTTCGGCCGAACTTCGCAAAAAAGTTCGAGTTCGGCCCCGAACTTGACCCCGAACCCCATTGAAGTCAATGGTGACCCGAACTTTTGGGCACTAAAATGGCTCTAAAAAAGTCCTGGAAAGGGATAGAGGGCTGCAAAAGGAAGCAAAATGGGGGTAAGAGTAGGACAAATGCCCTGCAAACAAATGCGGATAGGGAAATAACTTAAAATCGCATAAAAAAAATGGAGAAGGAGGTGGATGTGGAGTAGGAGGTTGAGGAGGCGTTGACCATGTAGGTGGAAGTAGCGGTGGAGGAGGAGAAGGTAGCCAACACTGTTTGTTTGTTTGTTTTTTTTTTCTCTAATTGGGGTAGCCCCCAAAATATTGAGACATATTAAAAAAAAAAAAAGATCACTATCTGCAGACAAACCCAGAGATGTTCTAGCATGGGTTCACATGTACCATGGTTTATTTTTCATGTTTCTCCTGTTACAAATTCCAATAAAGACTTATGTTCTATAAAAAAAAAAAAAAAAAGAATAAGTTCACTTAAGCATACCAATGGCTGTGTGAGGCCGTTATAATTGTCTATTCTGCACAAGGTACAGACAAGTCTTGTGGGATCCATGCCTGGTTCATTTTAATAAACGTTAGCTTGTCCACGTTGGCTGTGGACAGGCGGCTGTGCTTGTCTGTGATAACACCCCCTGCCATGCTAAACACACGTTCAGACAATACACTGGCTGCAAGGCAGGCCAGCACCTCCAAGGCATAAAGGGCAAGCTCAGGCCATGTGCCCAATTTGGAGACCCAGAAGTTGAATGGGGCAGACCCATCAGTCAGTACGTGTAGGCGTGTGTGCACATACTGTTCCACCATGTTGCTGAAATGCTGCCTCCTGCTAAGACTTGCCTATCAGCTGGTGGTGCTGTTTGTTGTGGCGTGCTGCAGACAAAGCTTTTCCACATTTTGGCCATGCTAACCCTGCCTTCTGAGGTGCTGGTGGTGCCACAGCTGCGCTGCCAACCTCTTCCTCCTCCTCTGCCTTCGCCTTGTGCTTCCACTGAGCCCCCGGTATCATTTGGGAATGCCCTCAGCAGCGCATCTACCAGCGTGCACTTGTAGTCGCGCATCTTCCAATCACGCTCCAGTGAGGGAATTAAGGATGGTACGTTGTCCTTGTAACGGGGATCCAGCAGGGTGGCCACCCAGTAATCAGCACAAGTTACAATGTGGGCAACTCGGCTGTCATTGCGCAGGCACTGCAGCATGTAGTCGCTCATGTGTGCCAGGCTGCCCAGAGGCAAAGACAAGCTGTCCTCTGTGGGAGGTGTATCATCTGTGTCCTCTGTATCCCCCCAGCCACGCTTCAGTGATGCCCACGAGCTGCGTTGGGTGCCACCCTGCTGTGAACACAGTTCCTCCTCCTCATCATCATCCTCGTCCTCCTCATCCTCCAGAACTGTGCCCTGGCTTGAACATTTTTTACCTGGCCTATGCTGGTGCAGGAACCCACCCTCCGAGCCACTTGTGAATGACTGGCCTGATAACCGTGGAAATGACCCCTGTTTCTCCTGTGCCACATCCTCTTCCATCATTGCCAGAAGTGTTTTTTCAAGGAGACATAGAAGTGGGATAGTAACGCTGAGAACAGCGTCATCGGCACTGGCCATGTTGGGGGAGTACTCGAAACACCGCAATATGGTACACAGGTCTCCAATGGAGGCCCACTCATTGGTGGTGAAGTGGTGCTGTTCCGCAGAGCGACTGACCCGTGCGTGCTGCAGCTGAAACTCCACTATTGCCTGCTGCTGCTCGCACAGTCTCTCCAGCATGTGGAGTTCCACCTTGTGGGTACGTCGCATAGGAGGTGGTGAGCGGGAAGGCCGAAGTTCCGCTGCAGCGCAGACAGGTGAGCAGCAGCAGGATGAGAACGCCGAAAGCGCGCACAGACGGCCCGCACTTTCTGCAGCAGCTCTGACATATCCGGGTAGTTTTTTAGAAATTTCTGCACCACCAAATTCAGCACATGCGTCAGGCAAGGGATGTGCGTCAAACTGGCTAGACCCAGAGCTGCTAGGAGATTTCGCCCATTATCGCACACCGCCAGGCCGGGCTTGAGGCTCAGTGGCAACAACCACTCATCGGTCTGTTGTTCAATGCCCGTCCACAGCTCCTGCGCAGTGTGGGGTTTATCCCCCAAACATATCAGTTTTAAAACAGCCTGCTGTCGTTTACCCCTGGATGTGCTGAAGTTGGTGGTGAAGGTGTTATGCTGACCGGATGAGGAGGTGGTAGAGGAGGAGGAAGCGGAGTAGGAGGAGGAGGCAACAGGAGGCAAAGAGAAATGTCCTGCAATCCTTTGTGGTGGAAGGACATGCGCTAAACTGCTATCTGCCTCAGGCCCACCCGCCACTACATTTGCCCAGTGTGCAGTTAGCGAGATATAGTGTCCCTGCCCGTGCTTACTGGTCCACGTATCAGTGGTTATGTGGACCTTGCCAAAGATGGAGTTGCACAGTGCACACTTGATCTTGTCCCCGACTTGTTTGTGAAGGGAAGGGATGGCTCGTCTGGAAAAGTAGTGGCGGCTGGGAACCAGGTACTGTGGGACAGCCACCGCCATCAGGTTTTTAAAACTGTCCGTGTCCACCAGACAGAATGACAGCATTTCAAAGGCCAGGAATTTTGAAATGCTGGCATTCAGGGCCAGGGATCGCGAGTGAGTAGGGGGGTACTTCCTCTTTCTCTCCAGTGTTTGGGAGATGGACAACTGTAAGCTTCCATGGGACCATGTGGAAATGCTTGGGTACAGTGGCGGACATGGTGGCATGGCTGCCACATTGTCTGTTTGCTGGGTGGCAGGTGACACTGGCACTGTAGAGGTAGAGGAATAGACCGAGGCAGCAGCAGAAGAGGAAGCAGGAAGAGCCCGAGACCTTTCTTGGATTTTGAGGTGCTTATTCCACTGCAGCTCGTGCTTTGCATGTAGATGCCTGGTCATGCAGGTTGTGCTCAGGATTAGAACATTTATGCCTCACTTCAGGCACAGCATGCAAACCACTCGTGTCTTGTCGTCAGCACATTGTGTAAATTAGGGGTTGGCGCTAATCAAGAAGTATAATATGACAGTATGACATAGACATAAATATTGCATGAAACCAGAAATACAACAAAATCAATGTTAGCTTACATTAGTAAACCCTAATATTTAAACTGGTAAAGTCCACTATATGGGGTGATGGTGTGGAATGCTCGAGTGTTGCTTCATGGAGCCTGCGTGCAATCAAGCGTGCAGTCAAAACGATAGTTCCACAGAAAATGGATGACACAATTCTTCTTAGGGTGAGAAGTGACAGTAAAATGCTGTGGTGAATCCAGGTGCCCGCCCTAGTGAATCAAAGGCTTACCAGAACCCAGATATATGCAAGCCCACATATATGGTACGCTCTTGTGTGGTCCTATGTCGTCCAAGTTTCTCCACTGGCGCGTCACACAATCCGGTTGGATGTCATCACAGTGGGGTGTGGGGGTCTCACGTCCGTTCCTCCTCCGATGTTATGGTCAGGAAAAAACTTTAGGTCTCCCCAATATGAACAGTAACCTTGGGCTCATCAAAGGTTTAAAAAGAAAGAAAGAAGAGCGAGCTCTCCATAGCGTAAAAAAGTACCTCAACAAAGAGGATTTTGTTTATTCAGATAAAAAATTTCACAAGCTTGTAGAAACAGTAAGAACGCAGCAATCCAGGGTCAGCAGCGCCCGACGCGTTTCGTCCTAATAGACGTCGTCTGGGGGCTGCCGACCCCCTGAAAGGCTGCGCATTTATAACAAATCCATAGAAAGACGTAAACCAAATTAAATTCTAAAATAACCGTAAACTATAGGTAGATAGAGATTCCGGTTGGACACAAAAAATAGATACGATACAATTCAACTTTGTGGAAGCAGATAAACTCAATATCTTTTGGCCTGTACTGCAGTGTTTTTGGCCTTCACTGCAGTTACCTTGCGTGCGGCTAGGCGGTACTGGCCTTCACGCTAAAGGTGTACAGGGATACCTAAACAATATTTACGCGTCGGAAAGTCCCCCAGCCGTCGGGGGTCTGCTGCAGATAATCCTGCTTTGCGCAGCCCGCGACGACTGGGACCTAACGACGCAAGAATGACAAAGATGTT
>BLSH010197117.1:112440-129455 GCA_018402905.1 Glandirana rugosa | reverse complement strand
ACAGAAAGTGGATGACACAATTCTTCTTAGGGTGAGAAGTGACAGTAAAATGCTGTGGTGAATCCAGGTGCCCGCCCTAGTGAATCAAAGGCTTACCAGAACCCAGATATATGCAAGCCCACATATATGGTACGCTCTTGTGTGGTCCTATGTCGTCCAAGTTTCTCCACTGGCGCGTCACACAATCCGGTTGGATGTCATCACAGTGGGGTGTGGGGGTCTCACGTCCGTTCCTCCTCCGATGTTATGGTCAGGAAAAAACTTTAGGTCTCCCCAATATGAACAGTAACCTTGGGCTCATCAAAGGTTTAAAAAGAAAGAAAGAAGAGCGGGCTCTCCATAGCGTAAAAAAGTACCTCAACAAAGAGGATTTTGTTTATTCAGATAAAAAATTTCACAAGCTTGTAGAAACAATAAGAACGCAGCAATCCAGGGTCAGCAGCGCCCGACGCGTTTCGTCCTAATAGACGTCGTCTGGGGTCAGCACATTGTCTGAAGAACTGCCACGCCAGGGAACTCCTTTGAGCTGCCTTTGGTGTGCTAGGTCCCTGGGTGCGGTGGGTAGTAGCAGGCGTACTGTCTAGGGGACGGTCGCTCCGCTTTTGCAACCTGCTTCCTCTTTTGCTGTGCTGGTGCTCTGTGCGACCACCACCTCTTTCTCCAAACTGCACACGTCACTCACATGACCTTCATTCCATGTGAGGTCTAGGACCTCATCATCCTCCAAATCATCTTCCACCCACTCTTCACCACTGCCCTCCTTGTCAGTCTGCAGACTGTAGAAAGCTGCAGTAGTTGGCACCTGTGTTTAGTCATCATCAGCGACGTCCTGCGGTGGTGGTGTCCTCATCCTGAAACAGAAGTGATTGGGTGTCGGTGCACTCAATGTCTTCCACTTCTGGGGCAGGGCTATGTGGATGGCCCACGGAAAGCACACCAGCGGAGTCATCAAAAAGCATAAGAGACTGCTGCATGACTTGGGGCTCAGACTGCTTGGCTGATTTACAAGGGGCTGAGGTGAAAGACAGATGGCCATGGGGTTCAGGTGCCAACTCTGAGCTTTCAGCAAGGGACCGGGTGGGAGACAATGTGAAGGAACTGGAGGCATTGTCAGCCACCCAATCTACTATCGCCTGTACTTGTTCTGGCCTCACCATTCATTGAGCGGCATTCGGGCCTACCATATAATGTTGAAGGTTCTGTCAGCTACTCGCACCTGGGGAAGGTGTTTCACTTGTGCGTGTAACTGGCACAGATCGACCACGTCCTCTCCTTGCAACAGGAGCTTCACCAACACTAGCAGCACCATGACCACGATCACGACCATGTCCCTTATTTGACGCTCTCCTCATTCTGGATGCAAATGTACTATTTAGCACAAATTTATATTATTTTTTAAACCAGCAATGTAGACGCATTTTTTAATTTTGTGCAAGAAATGCACAGCAAGGTGCAAATGTACTATGTAGCACTATTTATTCTATTTTTTTTTAAACCAGCAATGTCCACGCACTTTTAAATTTTGTGCAAGAAATGCACAGCAAGGTGCAAATATACTATGTAGCACTATTTTTTTTTTGTTTAAACCAGCAATGTCGACGCACTTTTTAATTTTGTGCAAGAAATGCACAGCAAGGTGCAAATGTACTATGTAGCACTATTTTTTATTTTTTTTAAACCAGCAATGTAGACACACTTTTTAATTTTGTGCAAGAAATGCACAGCAAGGTGCAAATATACTATGTAGCACTATTTATTATTCTTTTTTTTAAACCAGCAATGTAGACGCACTTTTTAATTTTGTGCAAGAAATGCACAGCAAGGTGCAAATGTACTATGTAGCACTATTTATTATTCTTTTTTTTTAAACCAGCAATGTAGATGCACCTTTTATTTTTGTGCAAGAAATGCACCACTGGCCGCAAATGTAGTATTTACAATATTTTTTTTTAAGCCAGCCATGTCGACGCACTTTTTAATTTTGTGTAAGAAATGCACAGCAAGGTGCAAATGTACTATGTAGAACTATTTATTATTCTTTTTTTTTAAACCAGCAATGTAGACACACTTTTTAAGTTTGTGCAAGAAATGCACAGCAAGGTGCAAATGTACTATGTAGAACTATTTATTATACTTTTTTTTTAAACCAGCAATGTAGACACACTTTTTAATTTTGTGCAAGAAATGCACAGCAAGGTGCAAATGTACTATGTAGAACTATTTATTATTCTTTTTTTTTAAACCAGCAATGTAGACGCACTTTTTATTTTTGTGCAAGAAATGCACCGCTGGCTGCAAATGTAGTATTTAGAATATTTTTTTTTAAAACCAGCAATGTAGACACACTTTTTAATTTTGTGCAAGAAATGCACAGCAAGGTGCAAATGTACTATGTAGAACTATTTAGTATTCTTTTTTTTTAAGCCAGCAATGTAGGCACACTTTTTAATTTTGTGCAAGAAATGCACAGCAAGGTGCAAATGTACTATGTAGAACTATTTATTATTGTTTTTTTTTAAACCAGCCATGTAGACGCACTTTTTATTTTTGTGCAAGAAATGCACCGCTGGCTGCAAATGTAGTATTTAGAATTTTTTTTTAAACCAGCAATGTAGAAGCACTTTTTATTTTTGTGCAAGAAATGCACCGCTGGTCCGCAAATGTAGTATTTGGAATATTTTTTTTTTAAACCAGCAATGTAGACACACTTTTTATTTTTGTGCAAGAAATGCACCGCTGGCTGCAAATGTAGTATTTGTAATTTTTTTTTTAAACCAGCAATGTAGACGCACTTTTTATTTTTGTGCAAGAAATGCACTGCTGGCCGCAAATGTAGTATTTAGAATTTTTTTTTTTAAACCAGCAATGTAGACACACTTTTTATTTTTGTGCAAGAAATGCACCGCTGGCCGCAGATGTAGTATTTAGAATATTTTTTTTTTAACCACTTCAGCCCCGGAAGGTTTTCCAGCTTTAGGACCAGAGCACTTTTTTCAATTTGGCACTGCACCGCTTCAAATGGTAATTGCGCGGTCATGCAATGCAGTACCCAAACAAAATATGCGTCCTTTTTTTTCCCACAAATAGAGCTTTCTTTTGATGGTATTTGTTCAAAACTGCGCTTTTTATTTTTTGCGATGTAAACAAAAAAAGACAAAAATTTTGAAAAAAAATGATATTTTCAACTTTATGTTATTACAAAAATACAATAAACTAAATTTTTTTGCCAAAATGCATTTATCCACATGTCTTGGGTAAAAAAAAAAGTTAATTACCGTATATTTATTGGTTTGCTCAAAAGTTATACCGTCTACAAACTAGGGTACATTTTCTGGAATTTATGCAGCTTTTATTTTATGACTGCCTATCTCATTTCTTGAGGTGCTAAAATGGAAGGGCAGTACAACCCCCCCCCCCCAAATGACCCCATTTTGGAAAGTAGACAACCCAAGGAATTTGCTGAGAGGCATGTTGAGCCCATTGAATATTTTATTTTTTTGTCATAAGTGATTGAACGATGACCAAAAAAAAAAAAATTACACAAAGTTGTTACTGAAATGATATATTGCTCAAACATGCCATGGGTATATGTGGAATTACACCCCAAAAATACATTCTGCTGCTTCTCCTGAGTATGGGGATACCCCATGTGTGAGACTTTTTGGGAGTCTATCTGCATACAGGACCCCAAAATCCAATCGCTGCCTTCAGTATTTCTAAGGGCAAAAATGTATGCATTCACCCCACAACTACCTATCTCAGTTGCGGAGGCCATGAAATGCCCAGATAGCACAAGCCCCCCCCCAATGACCCCATTTTGGAAAGTAGACACCCCAAGCTATCTGCTGAGAGGCATGTTGAGTCCATGGAATATTTTATATTTTGCCACAAGTTTTGGGGAAATGACAACTTTTTTTTTTTCCACAAAGTTGTCACTAAATGATATGTTGCTTGAACATGCCATGGGTATGTGTGAAATTATACCCCAAAATACATTCTGCTGCTTCTTCTGAATATGGGGATACCACATATGTGAGACCTTTTGGCAGTCTAGCTGCGTACGGGACCCCAAAAACCAATCACCGCCTCCAGGCTTTCTAAGTGCGTAAAAAGGTGATTTTACTCCTCACTCCCTATCACAGTTTCGGGGGCCATGGAATGCCCAGATAGCACAAACCCCCCCCAAATGACCTCATTTTGGAAAGTAGACACTCCAAGCTATTTGCTGAGAAGTATTTTGAGTATTTTGCAGATCTCACATTTTGTCACAAAGTTTTGAAATTTGAAAAAAGTAAAAAAAAAAAAAATTCTGTTTATTTCTTAATTTTCCAAAACAAATGAGAGCTGCAAAATACTCACCGTGCCTCTTAGCAAATACCTTGGGGTGTCTACTTTCCAAAATGGGGTCATTTGGGGGAGGGGTTTGTGCTACCTTTACATTTCAGGGCCTCCAAAACCGTGATAGGTACAGAGGAGTAAAATCACCATTTTATGCCCTTAGAAATTCTGAAGGCGGTGATTGGGTTTCGGGGTTCTGTACGCGGATAGACTCCCAAAAAGTCTCACATATGGGGTATCCCCGTACTCAGGAGAAGCAGCAGAATGTATTTTGGGGTGTAATTCCACATATACCCATGGCATGTGTGAGCAATATATCATTTCAGTGACAACTTTGTGTAAAAAAAAATAAAAATAAATACAAATTGTAATTCCCCCGAAACTTGTGGCAAAATATAAAATATTCCATGGACTCAACATGCCTCTCAGCAGATAGCTTGGGGTGTCTACTTTCCAAAATGGGGTCATTTGTTTTTTTTTTTTGCTATCTGGGCATTTCATGGCCTCCGAAACCTGGATAGGTAGTATGGGGTGAAGACATAAATTTTCGCCCTTAGAAATCCTGAAGGCGGTGATTGGTTTTCGGGGTCCCATACACGGATAGACTCACAAAAAGTCTCACACATGGGGTATCCCCGTACTCAGAAGAAGCAGCAGAATGTATTTTGGGGTGTAATTCCACACATACCCATGGCATGGGTGAGTAATATATAATTTCAGTGACAACTTTGTGTAATTTTCTTTTTTTTTGTTACTTTTCAATCATTTATGACAAACAAATAATATATTCCATGGACTCAACATGCCTCTCAGAAAATAGCTTGGGGTGTCTACTTTCCAAAATGGTGTCATTTGGGGGGGGGGTTTGAACTCTCCTGGCATTTTATGCCCAACATCACCCACTCTTCTAACCACTTGAACAACCAAGTCTTTTCTTATACTTTTTATTTACATGAAAAAATCCTTTTTTTTGCTAGAAAATTACTTTGAACCCCAAAACATTATATATTTTTTTAAAGCAGAGGCCCTACAGATTTAAATAGTGGGTGTTACAATTTTTTTTTAACAAAGTATTTGCGCAGCGATTTTTCAAACGCAATTTTTGGGGAAAAAAACACTTTTTTGAATAGTAATGCACAAAAACATACTATTTTGCCCAAATATTTGGTGAAATATAAAAGTTGATCTCATGTCGAGTGCATAGACACCAAACATGACATGCTTTAAAAATGACGCACACCCATGAAGCGGCGTCAAACTATATCCTTTTTTAAAAGCCTTTAAAAGCCTTTACAGGTTACCACTTTAGATCTGCAGAGGAGGTCTACTGCTAGAATTACTGCCCTTGATCTGACGTTCGCGGTGATACCTCACATGCATGGTGAAATTGATGTTTACATACAACATGAAACTGACGCTTGCGTCCACCTTTGCGCGCATGCACGGGGGGGGGCAGGGGTGCATTTTTTTTTTTTTTATTATTCATTTTGCTTTTTGTTTTATTTTTACATTGTCCCTTTCATCTTTTTCTTTTTTTTTATAATTTTTATTTTTATCACAGGGATTTTAAATATCCCTTATGATAAAAATAGGTATTGTCGCTTATAATTTTTTTTTTCATTTTGGGGTCTACTAAACTCTAGATCTTTCCCCAGCCCTTAAAGCATCTGACCACACCAAAATCGGTTTGATAAGATGCTTCCCCAATTTCCCAATGGCGCTGTTTATATTTGGCGAAACTGAAGTCACAAAATGCTCGTAGCCTCCAGTTTCTTAGGCCATGGAGATGATTGGAGCCATTCTAGTCTTCAATCAGCTCTATGGTAAGCTGGCGGAACCACCAGCTGCATTCTCACTTTCCCCGGTGGGACAGGAGAGCCTGAGAAGACCAGCAACATACTAGTATGTCGCTGGTCCTTGTTGGGCATATATTGTAATGTTCTTTTTTTCATGAAAAAAAAGAATCAATCGGTGGGTATGCCCACCATTAGAAAACCTCCCTTCATCCTCCCACTTCAAATGGTGGGCATAGCCACTTTTTTAAAAAAGTAAAGCGGAGCATAGGGGCAATCCGCTCCAATTTCCACCCACTGCCCCTATGCTCCGGTATGTTTGCTCTTTTTTTAACTGTGGTGGTGAAATCACCTCCAACAGCGCTGGAGTCGTTGCTTTATATATGGTGGGAGCAAACGCTATTGCTGTCACCCTGAATAAATCAGCTCTGCAGCTGGCGTACCTGAAAATGAAATAAAGATTAATAAAAACAGTAACACATAAAAAAATAATATTCCTGCTAAGAATAAAAAAATTGCATGTTACATAAAAACATTGCATACCTGCAAAAAACAAACATTACAGATATGCATAAACAACAATAGAGAGAGCAATAGAAAGAGAATAGAGAGAACATGGAGATAGAAAAACAAGAAACGTACAACTGTTTTTGGTTTTTATTTTTTTAAAATGTTTTGGTTTTTGTAACTTCTTTTTTTGGTACGCTTTTTTTTTATAATAATGAACAATAAACAGTAAAGGTTAGGGTCTCCAAAAATGCGGTGACATCTTTGGAGACCCTATGAAAGTGTGTCCTATTTCTATGTAGTGCTGTTCCCTACGCTAATACTAAACTAATGAATGGTAGCGCTCGAAACAGTCACTGATGCAGAGACCAGGCTGGCCCAAACAGGTGGGGCAATAATATCAATTGTCACGCCTGTATCCGCGTCGTCGGCAAACACGACATCTTTTTTGGGGGTATCGTTGGGTAGGGGTACCAGGGATTGTGGATAATGCCGTCCATGCAGCCGGCTCACTGCATGTGGATTGGGAACTTGGGGTGTAGAGCCATCTGGATACAGAAGGGCTCTGAAGATCTCTTCCTGGAATTGCAGGAGAGGTCCAGTCCGTCCTGACGCTTTGCATAGCACAAAAGCATTCAGCAAAGCCAATTTAAAGAAGTAAATAGACACTTTTTTGTACCAGCATCTGGATTTACGGGCAATTAAGTAGGGCGCCAATAACTGGTCATTGAGGTCCACCCCTCCCATATTAAGGTTATATTGGTGGACAGAGAGGGGTTTCTCCACAACACCAGTCGCCCTTCTAATTTGGACAGCCGTGTCTGCATGAAGGGAGGATAGAATGAAAACATCCTTTGTATCCCTCCACTACATCGCGAGCAAATTGCCACATCTCAAGCAGGCTCTCTCCCCCCGACTAAGTCGGGAATCTACCAGCCGTTGGGGGAAGCCCCGGCGATTAGGTCGCACGGTGCCACATGCGCCAATTTGGTGATCAAGTAAGTGACTAAAAAGTGGCAAGCTTGTGTAGTAATTGTCCACGTACAAATGGTACCCCTTTCCGAATAAGGGTGACACCAAGCTCCACACAATTTTGCCAGCACTCCCCATGTAGTCTGAGCATCCTTCCGGTTCTATGCGGCTATCTAGGCCCTCATAAACCATAAAACTACATGTATAGCCTGTGGCCCTGTCACAGAGCTTATACAACTTGACCCCATATCTGGCACGCTTGTTGGGGACGTACTGTTTGAAAACAAGATGGCCAGCAAATTTAATCAGGGACTTTTCCACGCACACAACTTGGTTGGGAATAAAATGTGCTGCGAACGTCTGGTTGAAGTGGTTTATGAGGGACTGAATTTTGTAGAGCCGTTCATTCAGGGTCTCCATACGGACGATCGAGTCGATTGCCACTGAAGTGCATGAACCGCAGAATCTGCTCGTATCGTGTCCTGGCCATGGAAGCAGAGTAGACATACATGTGATGAATTGAGTCACTGGACCAATATAACCGCAATTCAGGTAGTTGATGTATGCCCATGTTGAGGGTGAGGCCCAAAAAGGTCTTAAATTCGGAAACCGTAATTGGTTTCCAATTTCTGGCAAGGAACAAATGGGGATTAGCGGCAATGTATTGACCAGCGTATAAATTGCTTTGGTCCACAATAGATCTATAGAGATCTTTGGTGAAATACAGCGAAAAAAAATCAATGGCCCTAAAATCAACTGTATTCACCTGAATTCCGGGTTGGGCAGTGAATGGGGGAAGTATGGGCGCTGCATCAGTGGTGGGTTGCCAATCAGGGTTTGCAAGCGCGTCAGGAAGGTCACTATGGGCTCTGCGGGCCTGTGTTCTTCGTCAGTGTGGCTGCGGGGCATTACTCGTGCTAGCCACACCAGCTTGAACTGCACTTATGGGACTCGCCACGTCACCAAGTGTTACTGCAGTGCTGGTTGTATGACCAGGATGTTCTAGGCCGCTGGTGCTTGCCAGGTCACCAGAAGGGGTAGCGGCACTAGTACTGGCCCTCTGCTCCATACGAGAGCCCTGCGGTTCTTGCACCTCAGCGACAGCTAAACGGGATCTGGTACGCCTGACCTTAGCAGGGACCACCCAATCGTCAGCGCTATCTGTCATGGAGCCGCTGTCGATTATCAACTCGATTGGTGAGTCTGAATCTGACAGTGAGTCTTCCCCATCGCTCTCATCTGCCATACTCACAATCGCGTAGGCCTCTTCACCAGTGTACCTCGGATTAGACATGGCCTCTAAATTTATAGGTACACAAGTGAGACTCACAGACAAAAAAGTGCACCTGTTTGTCAGAGCCTGTGTCAAGTCGCTACCAAATTCACTGTCAGAATTCGCAGGGATCGGGTGTGATCTCTGCGAAGGCTGCAGATATGTGTTCTGTGAGTGGTAAGTGTCAGCGATCTATTGATCCTGCACTTGGGTGGGCTGGGCTGGGCAGAGAGGCTAAACGCAGGTGTTAGCAGTTATCTGGGCTGATCCCGCTAACGCTGCGTTTTTTAGAACACTAAATCTAAGGGGGACGCTAATATAGATCTGATCAGATCGCAGATATTGATCTGATCAGATATTACAATAATATCTAACACCTACCTAATGTGTGTGTGCGTGTCAGAGTACCTCGCTAACTGGCCCTGCCTGGTATTTACGCTGACCCTAACGCACGCTAAAACCTAACTGGGCTCACCGCCGGGTGATCGGGGGTTAAAACCTATAAAAGGTATATAAAATAATATACGGCGGGTAATCAGATGGGGGAAAAAACTATCTAGCTAGCTAGCATCACCCGTGACACTTATACGGTGATCACAGGTGACAGGGGACAATCAAGGGGTTAAAACCTTTATTTGGGGGGCAAGGGGGGGTATTTACACCTAACTAGGCCTACTAGTAACCTACCCTAACACTGATTTAGTGTCACAAGGGTCACAAGTACAGCGATCAGTAAAAATCAGATCGCTGCACTATATGACACCGTGACAGGGGGTGACAGGGAGTGAAGGGTTTAACTGGGGGAGCGAGCAGGGGTCGATAAAAGGGTTAAATGTGCCTATGTGACCTTTGTCAGTGTGCTGTTGGTGCAACTCACGTTTTTAGATGTCTCTCTCTCCTCTCTGCAACGGAAAGGAAAGCAGAGAGGGGAGATGACATCACTTCCCCTACCTTTGTTTACATTTCACAGGTCGGGGAAGAAATCCTATTCGCCGGATGATCAACATGAATAGACCAAAATCCATTGGTCTATTCCTGTTGACTGAACGGTCCGGCAACGAATGGGACCGCCGCGACCGCACTGGAGGGTGCGCGCGCCCCCTAGCTGTGCAGGTGATCGCCGCCTATTTACGGCAATTCGCACACAGCAACCACACTGCCGCCGTGAAAACACGGCAGGCGGTGGGGAACTAGTTAAACCAGCAATGTAGAGGCACTTTTTAATTTTGTGCAAGGAATGCCCCGCTGGCCGCAAATGTAATATTTTGCACAAAAAAAAAAAACTGCAATGTAAAAGCAATATTTAAATATGCCAAAATGTTGCCAACTGAACTAACCGAACAAGATTAAAGTAGTGTCCCTGACACACAATCAGTTGTAAGTGCACTGCACTTGCAAAAGTGGCTGCAAATGCTCACCTAACAAACAGAAATATTGCTTAGGTTTTATATGAGGCACTTTGCTTTGCAAACAAAATGTACTCTAGCAAACAAAAATCTCCTCTAGCACCCACCCACCAATAAATCGCAGTTTTATCAGATTTTCTAAAGCTAATCTGTCCCTCACAGCAGCAGCAGCATCCTCTCCCTACACTAGTATGAGATGATTTTATAAAGCTAATCTGTCCCTCACAGCAGCAGGATCCTTTCCCTACACTAGTATGAGATGATGTGACATGCAGCACTACGTGACTCCAGCTTATATAGAGGCTGGGTCACATGATGCACTGGCCAATCACAGCCATGCCATTAGTAGGCATAGATTGGCTGCCCTGCAGCTATTCAAGAGGCGCGAAAAAATACCCGAACCCCGAACCCGGACTTTTTCTGAAATGTCTGGGTTTGGGTTCGGGACACGGACACCCTAAAGTCCGGTACAGACCCGAACTTTACAGTTCGGGTTTGCTCAACTCTAATGCTGGTAGGTTAATTAAATCCTGTCTAAATTGGCCCTAGTATATGTATGAATGCGAGTTAGGGACCTTAGATTGCAAGCTCCTTGAGGGTAGGGACTGATTTGAATGTACAATATATATGTGAAGCGCTGCGTAAACTGACAGTGCTATATACAGTAAGCACCTGAAATAATAATAATAATGTGGCTCACTCATCCCCCCCCCCCTCCTGACCTGCCGGGCTAAATGCTCGGATAATGGTGTGCTATGGATTTTGGGGGGGGGGGGGGGGGGAATCCACGCTGTTTTTTTTTTTTTAAATTGGTGTGGATTTCCCCTTAAAATCCATTTTAGACCTGAAGGGCCTGGTATGGACTTGGGGGGGGGGGGGGGGGCCCATGCTATTTTTTTCTTCACTTTTCTATTGCCTGACAATGCTATCATTCTTTTCTTTACATTAATTTGTCAGTGGGGAAGCCAGCTGACAGATGATGAGTCATCGGTTGTTACGGACGCGGGCGGTTGGCTTCTCAAGCCACTGCTTAACAGCCAGCTATTCTTTACACAGAAATTGAATCGGTCAATCATTTTTCTACTGATCCAAATTCTAATCATTCTGAAAAGTTGGAAAATTAATAAACGAAATTAAATTTAACAAAAACTAAACAAATTTTAATGAAAACGAAACAAAACGAAACAAATTCAGAATCCAAACTAAACAAATTCTATAACGAAACTAGTAACATAACCAATCTATCAGAAACTAAACTAATTTTTCCATTGTGCACATTAGGACACCTGGTGATAGGCACAGAGGGAATGTAACAGGCTGGAGCATCTCAGATAACAGCTTGTTGCAGGGATAGGATGTCCTGTTTTATCATGTCTCTGTTTCCTCCTCTTTGTCTGTTCTTCCCCTCTCATCACCATTTTGGACTTCACAGTTGTAGAGATCAGAAATTAACAGCAGAAGCTCTTCCTTTCAGGGCCAGATTTAGAGCATCATGGGCCTGGTGCTGAGGATTTTGGTGGGCCTTTCATGCTCCCAACTTTGTGGGAACAGTTTGGGGGTGACCCCTTCCTGTTCCAACATGACTACGCACCAGTGCACAAAGCAAGGTCCATAAAGACATGGATGAACGAGTTTGGGGTGGAGGAACTTAACTGGCCTGCACAGAGTCCTGACCTCAACCCAATAGAACACCTTTTGGCTGAATTAGAGCGGAGACTGCGAGCCAGGCCTTCTCATCCACATCAGTGGCTGACCTCACAAATGGACTTCTGGAAGAATGGTCAAACACTCCTATAGACACACTCATAAACTGTTAGGAACAGCCAGTGTCCGGGTGTTTTGGCGCCTTTGTTCCCCTTTTCCGTGGTGGTGCGCGCACCTGTGTGCGTTCGCTCACGCCTGTGCTCGTTCGCGCGTGTACGCCCTGGAAACGGCACCAAACGGCTCCATTTAAGATCTGTGGAGCCCAGCAGCAAGTTCTGTCCATTCTACAGCGTCCTGTGACCTGTGAGCCCCAGCTCTACCTCTGTTTCCTGAGATTACCTGTTTCCTGTTTGACCCGGCTAGCCCTGACCTGCTGATTGCTACCTGCACCGACCCTGGCTTCCTACGACCACCCGATTGCCTGATCCTCTTGTACTTCTGCTGCCTGCCTGATAACGACCCTGCTTGGATTTGACGACCCTTCTGCTTAACCCTTTTGTACTGCACAGCCAGCCCGTTGCCGACCCAGCTTGCACGACCATCCCTCTGATCTGCACGACCCTCTGGATCTTCACATCACCATCAGTGACCTGCCAGCCCTCGTGCCATCCCGCACTCTTGGACTTCCTGTCTGCTCTATCAGGGGTTCCAGAATTGGGTACGCAAGAGCGGTTGCTCCCTGCACAAGACGGACTCCACCGCCAGGACCGTGACAGTAATGGACAGCCATGACTGAGTCTGCGCAGGGAGGCCACTCCGCCATGGACGATTTGTGTGCACACTTGGCAGGCCTCACACAAGCAGTTAAAGCGGAGGTCCGGGCTAAAAAAAAAAATTAAAAGTCAGCAGCTACACATACAGTAGCTGCTGACTTTTAATATTAGGACACTTACCTGTCCTGGACTCCAGCGATGTCGGCACCCGCCGCCGATCTTCGGATCGGGGGACGGGTGCAGCCGCCTCCATCGCGGGTAAGGGAACCCGGACGTGTAAGCAGTACAGCTTCACGCCGGGCACCTTACCGCGCATGCGCGAGCTCTGCCACGCTCTGCTACTGGCCAGGCGGCCAGTAGCAGAGCGAGCAGGGAGGAGGGAGCCGGGCTTCTGACGTCAGCGGCCGCGTCCGCCGGCCAGAGCTCCCGGAAGTGTGGAAAAGGACACCTGTCTAAAGACAGGTGTCCTCTTCCCCCTCCCCCCCGAAAGGTGCCAAATGTGACACCTGAGGGGGGGAGGAATCCAACCAGCGGAAGTTCCACTTTAGGGTGGAACTCCGCTTTAAGAACCTGCAGGAGGGGTATACCCGTTTGGAGGAGCGGGTACAGGAGCTCTCCACTGCCCCATCCACGGGAGCTGCTGCCTCGGCGGGTCGCACCATTGTGGCCCTGCCCTCTGAACCCAAGGTCCCGCTGCCGGATAAGTTCACCGGGGATCGATGCAAGTTTCAGGCCTTTCGGACTGCATGCAAGCTATACTTTGGACTACAACCTCGCACCTCACTCCCTAGAAGCCACCAAGGTGGGGTTCATTATTTCTCTGCTCCAGAATGAGCCCCAGGCCTGGGCCCATAGACTCTGGGAACAAAATGCTCCGGAGGTCGCCTCGGCAGCTTTGCTGTTTCAGGCCATGACAAAAGCTATATGAGGACCCCCACCAGGCCGTGATGGCTGAGGCCGCCCTGCATGCACTTCAGCAGGGTCTTTGCCCAGTGGAAGATTATATATCTGAATTCCGGTGCTGGAGCTCTGACACGGCCTGGAACGACGTGGCCTTATGCTACCAATTTCGTTTGGAGCACGAGTGGGGGTGCCACAGACCCTGGAAGCCCTGGTCAACTTAGCCATTGCCATAGATCGGCGTTTTTAGAGAGCGCCGCATCGAAAGGTCGTCAGGGCAATCACGCTTCATCTGGATGCTCCCGCGGGTCCCCAGTTACCCGAACCCGCCAATGCTCGCCCCAGTGACCTCCTCCTCCTCTTCTCCGGACTCCTCTGAACCCATGCAGATGGGGCTGCTGCGCCCGTCCCTCTCCGCAGAAGAAAGGCAGCGACGTTTCACCTTAAACCTATGCTTGTACTGTGGCGAACCAGGCCATGTGGTCAGAATGTGCCCCGCCAAGCGCGGTAAGTGCCCTCCAACTATTCTGAGTGGTCCACCTAGTTCTGCCAATTCCTCTGCTCATCTCATTCTTCTCCTCTCTCTACAGCTTCCCAGAGGGAGTACCACGGTCTCAGCCATCCTTGACTCCGGTGCATGCGGCTGCTTCATAGATCAGGACTTTGCAGCACTGCACCACAGTCCCTTACAACCCAAGTCCCATAAAATGTGTATCCGACTGGCGGACGGATCTCACATCAAGTCTGGGGTTGTTACCCATGAGACTGTCCCTCTTCCTTCCTCCGCAGGGGAGGGTCACCAAGAACTCTTGCGGCTAGATGCCATCACGTCCCCTCTCTGCCCTATCATCTTGGGGCTACCATGGTTCTGGGCATACAACCCCTGCATCGAATGGGTCACAGGGACCATCCAATTCCGTTCCACATACTGCCAACAACACTGTCTAGCCCCTGGAAGAGAGGCAGTCCCTCCACTGCTCTGTCTGGACTCTAACGCTGAACCTGATATCCGGTCCCTCGTCCCACCAGCCTACCATTCATTCATGGACATGTTCAGCAAGAAAGGGGCCGACAAGTTACCTCCACATAGACCTTACGACTGCCCCATTGAACTTTTACCTGGGGCGGAAGTGCCTTTCGGGAGGATCTATCCCCTCTCAGAACCCGAACTAGCGGTCCTCAGGACCTATCTGGATGAGAGCCTTGAAAAAGGGTTCATCCGACCTTCCACGTCCCCTGCTGGGGCAGGCATCTCGCAGGATCACTCGCTCAGGCCATGCATCGGCTACCGGGAACTCAACCGGGTGACCATTAAGAACCGCTATCCTCTACCTTTGGTCCCGGAGTTGTTTCAGAGACTGCGGGCAGCTACCATCTTCACCAAACTTGACCTGCGGGGTGCATACAACCTTATTCGCATCAGGGAAGGCGATGAATGGAAGACAACCTTCCGCACCCGCTTTGGTCATTATGAATACCTGGTGATGTCGTTTGGTCTGTGCAATGCTCCAGCAACTTTCCAGCACTTTGTAAACAACGTTTTCCGGGACTTTCTGGACCACTTTGTAATCATCTACCCGGATGACATTTTAATTTTCTCTTCCTCCCTCAAGGAACACCATGTACATGTCGCCAAAGTTCTGGGTCAGCTGCGGCAACACGGATTGTATGCAAAGGCAGAAAAGTGTTCTTTCGAACAGTCTAGCATCCAGTTTCTGGGATTAGTTATCTCTGTCACGTGCATTCATATGGATCCGCAGAAAGTTTCAACGATTCTGGAATGGCCCGTACCGACGGACAGGAAGGGAGTTCAAAGGTTTGTGGGCTTGGCAAACTTCTATCGGAAGTTCATCCAGGGCTTCTCGGCCATTGTGGAACCTATCACTCGAATGACCAAACAAAATACCAGATTCCAGTGGTCCCCTGAAGCCCAAACAGCCTTCCAGAAACTCAAGACCTTATTCACCTCAGCACCCATCTTAAGACACCCCGATTCGACCCTTCCATATGTCCTCGAAGTGGACACCTCTGAAACTGCGGTCGGGGCAATCCTTTCCCAGCATCAAGGCACCAAGGCCTTGTTGGATCCTGTAGCTTTCTTTTCCCGCAAGTTATCAGTACCAGCAAGGAATTATGATGTGGGGGACAGGGAGCTGCTGGCCATTAAATCGGCTCTTGAGGAATGGCGATACCTGCTGAAGGGAATGGCACATCCTATTCTTGTTTACACTGACCACAAGAACCTGAAGTATCTCAGAACGGCCAAAAGATTGAAGCCTCTTTTTCTCCAGGTTCCATTTCCACCTGACTTATCGGCCAGGATCAAAAAACGGCAAGCCAGACGTCCTCTCTAGGATGTATTCTGTGCCAGGGAATGCCACTTCACCTGACACCATACTACCAGCAAGGAAGGTCCTGTTAACCAATGAGGATGTGTTGTCCCAGATCCGGCAAGACCTGGAAGGTGCCACTAGCCCCAACAACGCCAGACTGACCGTCAAGAAAGGCCTGTGGTGGTTTGGCAATAAAATCTTTGTGCCAGAAGGCCTGCGCCTCAGGATGTTAAGCCTCTGCCACAACCACAAACTGGCCAGACATTTCGGCTCCCGGAAAACAGCCGAATTACTTGCCCGATCTTTCTGGTGGCCGAATGCTATGGAGGACTGTAAGAAATATGTCGGTGCCTGTCCCATCTGTGCCCAGAATAAAACTGACAAGGCCAAGACCTGGGGCCTCCTAAACCTGCTCCCTGTACCTGAACGCCCATGGTCACAGCTGGCCATGGACTTTATTGTAACTGAAGGTTACTCCACCATCTTTGTAATTGTAGATCGCTTGACAAAGATGGCACACTTCCTGCCAATGAAGGGGACCCCTACAGCAACTGAGACAGCCAACACCTTTATTAAGGAAATAGTCCAGCTCCACAGAGTACCCAGCAATGTGGTGTCCGATTGTGGGGTCCAATTCACATCCAAGTTCTGGAAGGCCCTGTGCACAGCTCTGGAGATCAAGCTTGCGTTTTTTTCAGCATATCACCCGCAGACCAACGGCCAGACTGAGAGAATGAACCAGACATTAGAACAGTACCTGCGCTGCTTCTCGTCGTTCTCTCAGGATGATTGGGTTGCACTGCTGCCAGGGGCAGCAGTGCAACCCAATCATCCTGAGAGAACGACGAGAAGCAGCGCAGGTACTGTTCTAATGTATGGTTCATTCTGGTTCATTAGGAAAAGCTTAGAGAAAGAATAAAACAAATGAGGCTGCAAAACTCTAAACTTGGCCCACCTTAGTGGATATTGTCAGTCAGTACAGCAATGGACAGAGTCCTCATTTCACATCAGAGCCCCCCCCTCCCCATTTCACATCAGAGCCCCCCCATCACATGACGCGACGAAGAGCAGCAAGA
>BLSH010197117.1:54198-103892 GCA_018402905.1 Glandirana rugosa | reverse complement strand
AGAGAGAGGACAGAGGAGAGAGAGAGGGAGAAGAGAGAGAGGACAGAGGAGAGAGAGAGAAGAGAGAGAGGACAGAGGAGAGAGGACAGAGGAGAGAGAGAGAGGACAGAGAAGAGAGGACAGAGGGAGAAGAGAGAGAGGACAGAGGAGAGAGGACAGAGGAGAGAGAGAGGACAGAGGAGAGAGGACAGAGGACAGAGAGAGAGGACAGAGAGAGATGACAGAGAAGAGAGGACAGAGGAGAGAGAGAGGACAGAGGAGAGAGAGAGAAGAGAGAGAGGACAGAGGACAGAGGAGAGAGAGAGGACAGAGGAGAGAGAGAGAAGAGAGAGAGGACAGAGGACAGAGGAGAGAGAGAGGACAGACCCCCACATCAGATTACTCACTCAGAGGCAGGAGGGACTGCATGGATGGATGAGACGCCATCTTTGTGTCACATGTGCGGGGCTGGGCTGTACTCTTGAATCTTCCCGCCCACATCTCCTTCTCTTACAGAACTCTGCCTGTCGGGGAGAGTGGGCGGGGCTGACACAGGAGGAGAGGAGGGGATGGAGGAGGAAGCAGCTGCAGCGCTCTCCTGACTGGCTGTGCGGGCTGCAGGGGGAGGGGTCAGCCCTCCTCACACTCAGAGCGGAGCGTCTCTCTAGCTGTGATCCGGAGCGCTCAGGGAGCTGAGCTCCGATCACAATATACGCTGTTCCTACTCGCTGGCCTGGTTTTAATGAACACAGACTCAGTTCTAAGCTGACGGCAGTCGGCAGGGCCCAGGGATCTCTGCTGCTAGCAGAGGCGAATCTTTAATGAGGCAAATTAGGCGGCCGCGAGGCCCTTGTGGGTGCGAGGCCTAAGGCGACCGCCTAATTTGCCTAATTAAAGGGCCGCCTCTGCTTGGTTTATAATAGTACCAGCAATTCAACCTGATGAATTACAACTTTTTATAGTACAGTGCATCCGGAAAGTATTCGCAGTGCTTCACTTTTTCCACATTTTCTTATGTTACAGCCTTATTCCGAACTGGATTAAACTCATTATGTTCCTCAAAATTCTACAAACAATACCCCATAATGACAATGTGAAATAAGTTTGTTTGAAATCTTTGAAAATGTATTAAAAATAAAAAAAATCACACGTACATAAGTATTCACACCCTTTGCCATGACACTCAAAAATGAGCTCAGGTGCATTGTGTTGCCATCGATCATCCTTGAGATGTTTCTACAACTTGATTGGAGTCCACCTGTGGTAAATTCAGTTGATTGGACATAATTTGGAAAGGCATACGTGTGTCTATATAAGGTCCCGCAGTTACCAGTGCATGTCAGAGAACGGTCATGGCTGGGCTCAGCTCTCCCTTCTCAGAGCAAGCTGCTCAGCTGAGGGTTAATTGCCAGTCTCAGCTTTCACTCTGTCTCACCTGATGTCCATATCCTGCTCGTTAGCCAGTTCTCTTAGCTATATAAACTGCCTGGATCAGACCTCAGATGCCTTTACCTGATCAACATCTCTGGAGAAATCTCTGCTGTGGTTTCCTGTGAAAGACTTTGCCTGTTTGACTTCCCTTCTGGTTCCTGGATTCAAGACCCTGCTTGGCTGACTCTCCTCCTGGCTCTGACCCTGCATGCTGTTTGTCTGACCTCACTGATCTCTGGACTCCTGTTTCACAGCCTAGCTCTGACTATCTGCTCTGGTTACCAAACCCTGGCTTTGTTTTAACCATGTTTACTCTGTCATTTTTACTCCTACTGATGTTCAAGTCTCTGTGCAGGCACCCGCCTCAAATATTACCCCTATAAGGGGTATGTCTGGTCCTGCTCCGCTTTCCCAGTGATTTGGGGGCAATCCAGTTCATTGCAGAGGGTTTCTCAACCAAGTTAGGATATACTTTGAGATTCTGCCCCAGGCATTCCCCATGGACAAAAGCAAAGTAGGCGTTATGATTTCTTTGCTTTCTGACAGAGCCTTGGCCTAGGCAAACCCTCTATGGGAGACGCAAAAACCTGTTGTCCAGAGTTACCCGGAGTTTGTGGCCTCCATTTAAAGGGGATTTGACGTTCCCACACGCTCCACTACCGCTGGCAAAAGCCCTATGTACATCAAGCAAGGTACGAAAACAGTTCCCAAATACGCCATTGAATTCCATACTCTGGCAGCAGAAGTTGCTTGGAACAACGCTTGGAACAATGAGGCTCTCGTTACTGCTTTTTCTCAGGGTCTCTCGGATAACATCAAAGATGAGATAGCAGTCTGAGACATTCCTACTGAGCTGGAGAGGTTGATCACGTTTGCCATTCTCATTGACTCCAGACTCAGAGAGAGACCTTCCTTTAAGGGGAGCTTGCAGAAGCCTCCTGTACGTTTGGCTCTGAGCTTTGTAGTCCCACCCGTGCCTCCCTCACCTCCCATACCTCCTGGTTCTGAGCCTGTCAGTGAAGTAGAACCCATGCAGTTGAGCTTCACACATCTCTCTGTGGATGAGAGAGTCTTTAGGAGGAGGGAGAGTCTTTAGGAGGAGGGAGAGGCAGGTCACTTTTTGAAGTCTTGTCCTACCCATCCGGGAAATGCCTGCACCTGAGGTCCTGTAGGGGACAGACCTTAGGTGGCGTTGTTACGCCCCCAGTTATCCAGAAGGATAAGCCCCTGGTTCTGGTTACCCTTTCTTGGTCTGAGTCGTCCCTCAAGATACAGGCTCTAATAGACTCTGGGGCTGCTGGCCTGTTCATAGATAGTGCCTTCTGTGTTTAAGCACTCAATTCCGCAGCAGCTTCCACTTGCCATTGAGGCTATTGATGGGAGACCTCTACAGGCTGCCCAGGTGACACATGAGGCTGCTCCGTTGACCATGGCCGTAGGTCTTCACTATGAAATAATCCAAGTAATTTCTTCTCCTTATTTTCCAATGGCTATTGGTTATCCTTAGTTACAGAGGCACAACCCCTCTTTTGATTGGCTTCGTGCTGAGGTTCTTTCCTGGTCACCACAATGCAGTAAGACATGTTTTCAGAAAGTGGCTAAGGTCTTGTTTACCTCTTCACTCTCCTCCCTGCCGGAGGAATACCACAAATTTAGCTATGTCTTTGATAAAGGTCAAGCCGGTAGTATGCCTCCACACCGGTCGTATGATTGCGCAATTGACCTTTAACCTGGTGCCATACCCCCTTGTGGCCAGGTTTACCCTTTGTCTGTCTCGGAGGATAAAGCCATGGAGGAGTATGTCGCAGACACACTTTCTAGAGGGTTCATCCACAAATCCTTGTCTCCTGCTGGTGCTGGCTTCTTCTCTGTGAAAAAGAAGAGTGGTGAATCGATTATAGGGGTCTCAATCGCTTCAGGATTAAGAATGCGTATCCTATTCCATTGATTACGGAGTTATTTGACCACTTCAAGGGAGCAATGGTTTTCATAAAGCTTGATCTGAGAGGGGCATACAATCTTGTGAGGATTAAGGAGGGCGAT
Source organism: Glandirana rugosa (assembly GCA_018402905.1). NCBI lineage: Eukaryota > Metazoa > Chordata > Amphibia > Anura > Ranidae > Glandirana > Glandirana rugosa. The sequence goes on along the minus strand of BLSH010197117.1, from coordinate 100,439 downwards.
GAGTGGAAAACTGTGTTTAATACAAGGACAGGCCATTTCTAATACCGCATAATGTTGTTTGGTCTTTGCAACGCACGGGCAGTTTTTCAGGAATTTATCAACGATGTCCTCCGAGATATGTTGCAGCAATGTGTGGTGTGTATCTTGACGATATCCTCATATATTCCAAGTCCCTAGAGAGCCACCATACAGATGTCTACCATGTGCTTCAGAGGCTGAGTGATAATAACCTGTATTGTAAATTAGAGAAGTATGAGTTCCATTTTGAACAAGCTAAATTGTCATTTCCACTTCTGGTTTTTCGATGGACCCAGAGAGCTTACGGCAGTTTTACAGTGGCCCCGACCTGTGGGTTTACATCCACTACAATGTTTTCTTGGCTTTGCCATTTATTATCAGAAGTTTTTTCGTAACTTTTCAGCTCTGGTCAAGCCCCTGACTGATATGACCAAAAAGAACAGTAACCCACAGAATTGGCCTATGGAGTCCATTAAGGCCTTTTAATGTTTCTGCTCCTGTGTTGGCACATCCGGATCCTACATTACGCTTCATCCTTGAGGTTGAAGCATCTGAGACTGGAGTTGGTGCCCTTCTGTCCCAACGTCCCACCTCCGAGAGCGATATGCATCCTTGTGGCTACTTTTCCAAGAAGTTGTCTCCTGCGGGATTTAATTATGAGATTGGGGACAGAGAGTTATTAGTGATCATTTTAGCCCTTAAAGAATGGAGGCATCTCCTCGAGTGTACTACTGTTCCAGTTCTCATTTTGACTGACCACAATAATCCCACATTCTTGTCTGAGGCTAAACGTCTCTCTTCCAGGAGGGCACGATAGGCTCTGTTTTTGTCAAGCTTCAATTACATAGTCTCATTTTTACCCAGTACTAAGAATGTAAGGGCCGATGCAGTTTTCCTCCACTTCCAAGATGGAGTCGGTTCCTGTTCCTGTAATATCTCCTGATCTTATTCTGGCTACGATTCGTACCAGTCTCACTTCATCTTTGGGTGACAAGATCCTTGCTGCTCAGATCCATGCTCCTCCTGAGAAACCTTGTGAACGCTGCTTTGTCCCGGAGAGTCTCCGTACTGCTGTGCTCCAGACTGACCATTCTCCAAATGCTGCTGGTCACCCAGAGAAGAATCAACTCATTTGGGCTATTTCCCAACAGTTCTGGTGACCTAGTCTCTGTGCTGACATAGCCGCCTTTGTAGCAGTCTGTTCTGTGTGTGCTCAGAACAAAACACCACAACATCTTCCAGTGGGTCTTCTACAAACCTTACCCAATGAAGAGCGGCCTTGGACCCACCTGTCTATGGATTTTATTGTGGCGTTACCTAACTCTCAGGGTAACACAGTTATCCTTATGGTGGTTAACTAATTCTCAAAGATATCACATGGTATTCCACTTAAGAAGTTCCCCACGTCCAAGGACCTGGCATCCATTTTTGCTTGGGAGATCTTTCGCTTACATAGGCTTTCCAATGCGATCGTCTCAGACAAGGGTAGCCAGCTTGTGTCCAGGTTTTGGCGAGCCTTTTGTGCACAGTTGGGAATTCAGCTTTCCTTCTCTTCTGTGTATCACCCGCACGCAGTCCAATGGGGCCACAGAGTGAGCCAACCAGTCCTTGGAACAGTTTTTACTTTGCTATATTTCTGACCACCATAACAACTGGCCTAACCTGTTACCTTGGGCAGAGTTTGCTCACAATAGTGCCCTCAATACCCGATTGTCTCAGTTTATGGCGAATTATGGTTTCCAACCAGCCATGTTGCCTGACTCACTTGTTCCTCAGAGAATTCCTGCATCTCCATGGTCTTCGTTCCACTTGGATACAGGTTCAGGAGTCTTTGCGACGTGTCAATGATAGGTACAGACGCCATACTGACCACAGACGCCTACCTGCGCCTTCTTACCAAGTTGGGGAGAGGGTCTGGCTGTTTTACTCGCAAACTCCAACTCCGTGTTCTCTCACTGAAGCTGGCACCACGGTTTATTGGGCCTTTTCGTATTCTCCGCAAGATCAACCCAGCAATGTTAATTGCGTAGACTAAAACCGACTAAAACATTTTAGTTGACTAACTCAATACCATTTTAGTCGACTAAAATATGACTAAAACTAAAACAATTGAGATGACTGAAATATGACTAAAACTAAAATGGCATTTAGTCAAAATACTAAAATGGGACTAAAACTAAAATGCCATTTTAGTCAAAAGACTAAGGCTAAAACTAAATTGAAATTTGATGTCAAAATTAACACTAGTCTGTAGTGCATGTTCATACCTCAATACCATAAATAATAACATATTAGATTTTTCACTCCAGCAGTATATAATAAATTGGAAATTGTAGAGAAATGCTTAAATAATGCATTACAATTTAACTACACCCATTCGATTTTAGACGACTAAATTATTTAGTCGACTAAAATGTACTGGCGATTTAGTCGGCTAAATTTGACTAAAAATAAAACAATTGCAGAAGACTAAAATGAGACTAAAACTAAAATGCCACTTTAGTCCTAAGACTAAGACTAAAACTAAATCAAAATTAACACTGCAACCCAGTGGCTTACGCTTTAGACCTGCCTTCTAATATGCACATTTCTAATGTATTCCATTTCTCCTTGTTATATATAACCTTTGGTATGCAACCGATTCACCCCCTCGGTACCACATCCTCATCCTGTTCAGGTTTAGAACCAAGAGAAGTATGAAATACAATCTATCATTGACTCCCGTAGGTTCCATGGGCGCATACGGTACCTGGTTCATTGGAAAGAGTACGGTCCGGAGGAGCGTTCTTGGTTTTCACTCGTCCTCGGATGTACATGCTCCTGTTTCCCTCCATGCTTTCCATAGACGTTTTCCCCTAAAATCTGGTGGCCCCGGGGGGGGGGTCATTGAGGAGGGGGTACTGTCAGGGCTGGGCTCAGCTCTCCCTTCTCAGAGCAAGCTGCTCAACAGTGGGTTAATTGCCAGTCTCAGCTTTCACTCTGTCTCATCTGATGTCCATATCCTGCTGCTTAGCCAGCTCTCCTAGCTATATAAACTGCCTGGATCAGATCTCAGACACCTTCACCTGGTCAACATCTCTGGAGAAATCTCTGCTGTGTTTTCCTGTAAAAGACTTTGCAGGTTTGATATTCCCTTCTGGTTCCTGGATTCCAGACCCTGCTCGGCTGACTCTCCTCCTGGCTCCTGACCCTGCATGCCATTTTTTGACCTCGCTAATCTCTGGACTCCTGTTTCACTGGCTTTCTTTGACTATCCACTCTGGTTACCCAACCCTGGCTATGTTTTGACCACAAAGTGTGATTTTACTGCACTTCTGTCTTGGTTTGATCCATGGTTCCTGACAAGCACAATCCAGGCCATGAAGTTCAAGGACTTGTCTGTAGACCTCCGAGAGAGGATTGTATCGAGACACAGATCTGGGGAAGTGTACAGAAAAAATTCTGCAGCATTGAAAGTCCCAATGAGCACAGTGGCCTCCATCATCCATAAATGGAAGAAGTTTGGAACCTTCAGGACTCTTTCTAGAGAGGGCCCCTCGGCCAAACTGAGCAATTGGGGGAGAAGAGCCTTAGTCAGGGAGGTGACAAAGAACCCGATGGTCACTCTGACAGAGCTCCAGCATTTCTCTGTGGAGAGAGGAGAACCTTCCAGAAGAACAACCATCTCTGCAGCATTCCAGCAATCAGGCCTGTATTGTAGAGTGGCCAGATGGAAGCCACTCCTTAGTAAAAGGCACATGATAGCCCACCTGGAGTTTGCCAAAAGGCGCCTGAAGGACTCTAAAACCATGAGAAACAAAATTCTCTGGTCTGATGAAACAAAGATTGAACTCTTTGGCCTGAATAGCAAGTGTCATGTCAGGAGGAAACCAGGCAACGCTCATCACCTGGCCAATACCATCCCTGCAGTAAAGCATGGTGGTGGCAGCATCATGCTGTAGGGATGTCTTTCAGTGGCAGGAACTGGGAGACTAGTCAGGATTAAGGGAAAGATGAATGCAGATATGTACAGAGACATCCTTGATGAAAACCTGTTACAGAGTGCTCTGGACTGCAGAGTGGGGTGAAGGTTCATCTTCCAACAGGACAACGTCCCAAAGCACACAGCCAAGATAACCAAGGAGTGGCTATGGGACAACTTTGTGAATGTCCTTGAGTGGCCCAGCCAGAGCCCAGACTTGAACACAATTGAAAATCTCTGAAGAGATCTAAAAAGGGCTGTGCACCGACGCTCCCTTTCCAACCTGATGGAGATTGAGAGATCCTGCAAAGAAGACTGGGAGAAACTGCCAAAAAAATCGGTGTGCCAAGCTTGTTGCATCATACTCATAAAGACTTGAGGATGTAATTGGTGCCAAAGGCGCTTCAACAAACTATTTGTCAGGTCACCTAAGGCCAGGTGACAGATGCACTCCATTGGTATTAGGAGCGCACCGCGAAGGTAGCGAACCCTTCAGCTGACTGTTTCGAATGGAGCTCTGGATGGTTCAGGAAAGCGGGACCACTGGAGCAATGACACGGATTGCACTGAGAGCTAGAGCATAAGTTTCCCCAGGGTGTGGAGTCTAAGAGTCAGCAGGTATTCACCAGAGCCTCTGATGGTGAGGATGGACTTTGCTGCAGCTGACTCCAGGTCGCAGCCCCCACGGTCTCATAGCCCCCGCTCCCGGCTGGCTTCTGGTGGATAGGAAGCAGCAGGCAGGGCTAAAGGTAAGCCAGGAAGGTCAGGGTATCAGGCAGGCAGGAATAGTCAAAACAGGCCAAAGGTCGGGGTATCAGGCAGGCAGCAATAGTCAAGAGAACAGGCAAAGGACCGGTACACGGAAACAAACTGAAGCACACGGCAGGAACACACACACAGGGAGCCTAGACACACTATTGCTCTGGCAAGGCTTGGCTTTCACTACATGGAGTTAAGTACTCTTTCCTGTGGGAGGAGACATGCTGGTAGGAGATTACTTAATCATTCAGGTGTGAGGGCTCGGTCCCTAAGCTGAAACACAGAGCAGAGAGGTAAGCAAACAGATAGGACCTGATTTGCTAGTGCAGATCCATGACAATGCCTCCCCTCTTACGAGGCCTCCCCTTCCCTCGCTTGGGCCCGGGCTTGGAGGGGAACTTCACATGAAATGTTCTCAAAAGACGAGGTTCAGAGACATCAGATGCAGGGATCCAAGACACCTCCTCAGGACCAAAACCTTTCCAATGCACGAGCTACAGAAGAATGCCTTTACATAGCTGGGAATCCAGAATGTGACTAACTTCGTGCTCCCGATTATCCTCAGAGACCGGAACCGAGGTAGGGAGAGGACAAGAGACCAGAGGCTTCAGAAGAGAAATATGAAAGGAGTTAGAGATCCTGAGGCTTTTAGGCATCTGAAAATTTAAAACAAATGGGATTTAGCTTAGAAGTTATAGTGTAAGGGCCAATGAATTGAGGGGAAAATTTCAGAGAAGGAACCTGGAACTTGATGTTCCTGGTGGAAAGCCACACTTTGTCTCCAGACCGTAGAGAAGGTGGCATACGCCTGCGACAGTCGACAAAATTTTTACATTTATCGGCAGCTGCTCGGAGGGAAACATGAACATCACCCCAAATTGAATTGAATGATTGCTGAACTGTAGCCAAAGCTGGAATGTCCAGAGAACAGGTCATAGGAGGAGGAAGCTGAGGGTGTCTTCCAAAAACTGTGAAAAAGGGTGTCTTCTGAGAACTGACATTAACATGATTATTGTGAGAGAATTCTGCCCACGGGAGTAGAGAGGACCAGTCATCGTGAGCCTGATTAACCCTCTCAGTCTGTCCATTGAATTCAGGGTGGTAAGAAGAAGAGAAATCCAAGGCAATATTGAGGGATTTGCAAAAGGCTCTCCAAAAGCGAGATGTAAATTGGACACCCCTGTCATGTGGGAAGGGACCCCATGGAGGCGGAAGATTTCTGGAACAAAAAAATGGGGGCCAAAGCAGGAACAGAAGGGAGATCAGGAAGAGGAACAAAATGAGCCAGCTTGGAGAACCAATCGATTACCGCCCAAATGACTGTATTATTCTCAGACAGTGGAAGATCGGTAATAAAGTCCATGGCAATGTGAGACCAGGGCTCCTTAGAAATGGGCAAGGGCATGAGAAGACCAGCAGGAGCTTGTGTGGAGGACTTAGCCTGGGCACAGACATGACAAGCTTTAACATAGTCTTTGACATCCAAACAGAGAGTGGACCACCAGTAGTGGCGACTGATGAGCAGATAGGATCGGAGGAACCCAGCATGGCCTGCCACCCTGAAATCATGTCCCCAACGAGAAACAGGAGGAACCCCAAGCCAGGATCTGACCAGAAGTCCAGTCAAGGTGTGGGGAATGGAGCTGTAACCAAGTGAGACCCAATACAATGGGGGTAGAGGCCTTCAGTAGGATAAGGAAGGATATCCACTCCTGGTGGAGTATCCCTACTGACATCTTAACAGGAAGGGTCTGGAAGCCAATAAGACCCCCTGGAATAACAGTACCATCAATCGCCGAGACCACCAGCGGAGTGGTAAGGGGCGAAAGAGTAAGCTTCAAAGAAGATGCAGTTCTCCAGTCCATAAAATTGTCGGCGGCTCCAGAATCCAGATATGCCAAGGCCGCATGAGATGAAGCACTAACATGAAGGGATACCGAAAGAAGAAGACGTGAAGGTGATGTTTCTGGGTCCAATACTCCACCTTCCAAATGTATTAGACCTGAGCTTTTCCCAGACGCAGCGAGCAAGTGTCACGAAAAGGATCTTTGCTTACACAGTAGAGACACAGGCCCAGAGTTCTCCCCCTAGCACGTTCCTCTGGAGATAGCCTGGCCCAGCCCAGCTGCATAGGTTCTTCAGCTGGCAGGGGATGCTCCATGGGTCGCAGAGAGGAAAGCTCAGGCTGACTAGGGACCAAGGGGTGCTGGCGTCTCTTTTCTAGTGTCCTCTCCTAAAAGCGAATATCAATTTGGTTACAGAGGGAGATGACATCGTCCATATCAGCAAGGATGGTTCTTCCCGCCAATTCACCCTTCACTCGGTCAGAGAGGCCATATACAAAGGTTGCAATTAAGGCCTTATTATTCCAGCGCAGCTGTGCCACTAAAGATGACTTTTGGCGAAGACGTAAAAGGGCGCTGGCTGCTAAAGAGGCCCGACCTGGTTCCTCGAAGATATTCCGAAAGAGCTTCAAGAAGTTAGATGGGCTAGAAACAACTGGATCATTTTTCTCCCACAAAGGGGCAGCCCAGACTAAAGACTCGCTGGACAGGAGGGAAATAATATAGACTACCTTAGCCCGTACAGACAGGAAGTTTTGAGGATGGAGTTCAAAGTGGATGGTGCACTGGCTGAAAAAACCCCTTGCAGGCCTTGGGGTCTCCAGTGTAACGGGATGGAGCAAAGGGTTTATGGCTGTGACTGTGATTGGAACTGACATAGCAGCAGGTTGCGGTTGAGGTTGTCGAGCCGGAGGTCCTAAGGAGGCCTTAAGCTGTTCAAAGCGGGCAGCCAAATCCTGGAGGAATCGCATCAACTGGGTCTGATTACATTCCTGGGTTTCGAGTCTGTGGACTATACCTTGCAGCTGATCATCGGCAGGTAGAGGCACATCAGCTGCCTCCATGGCCAGAGCAGACTGCCAGGTCATTTGAGGCCAGGTGACAGATGCACTCTGTTGGTATTAGGATCACACCGCAAAGGTAGTATACCCTTTGGCTGACCACTTCGGGTGGAGCTCTGGATGGTTCAGGAAAGCAGGGCCACTGGAGCACTGACACACTTTGCACTGAGAGCTAGAGCTTAAGATACCCCAGGGCACGGAGTCTAAGAGCCAGCAGGTATTCACCAGAGCCTCTGATGGTGAGGATGGACTTCGCTGCAGCTGACTCCAGGTCGCGGCCCCCAGGGTCTCACAGCTCACGCTCACGGCTGGCTTCTGGTGGATAGGAAGCAGCAGGCAGGACTAAGGGTAAGTCAGGAAGGCAGGCCAAAGGTCGGGGTATCAGGCAGGCAGGAATAGAAAAAAGAACAGGCCACGGAAACAAACTAAAGCACAGGGCAGGAACACATACACAGGGAGCCTAGACGCACTATTGCTCTGGCAAGGCTTGGCTTGCACTACACGGAGTTAAGTACTCTTTCCTGTGGGTGGAGCCATGCTGGTAGGAGATTACTTAATCATTCAGATGTGAGGGCTCGGTCTCTAAGCTGAAACACAGAACAGAGAGGTAAGCAAACAGACAGGACCCGAATTGCTAGTGCAGATCAATGACACTATTGAGCAAAGGCTGTGAATACTTATGTACATGTGATTTTTTTTATTCTTAATAAATTTGCAAAGATTTCAAACAAACTTCATTCATGTCGTCATTATGGGGTATAGTTTGTAGAATTTTGAGGAAAATAATTAATGTAATTGATTTTGTAATAAGGCTGTAACATAACAAAATGTGGAAAAAGTGAAGCGCTATGAATACTTTCCGGTTGCACTGTATAGTTTGTGAGCTTCTGTTTTACAGCAGAGCAGTACTGTCTTGTTTTGTATTGTCTTAAAGTGTAATAAAGTTTTAGATTTATTCTGAATTTATTATTTTTAAAAAAGAAGACATTATTACACATACACTTAGACAATGTACCTAAATGCAATACAACCATATCCTAGCATAGATAATCTCATTGTTTATACACTCTTCAAAAATAATTAATAAAATGAATAAATACATTGCCATAACATATCTGAACATCAAAGGTTAATAAATCCTAACTTATAAGGAAAATAGTAAAAATCTAATTTAAGGCATTGGAGAACCTCAAAAAAGTTATAATAATACATTTACAACTTACATGGAAGAAAAACAAAAAACAAAAACAGAAACAAGAAAAGAAAAGAGAGAAAAATAGAAAGAGAATTGTTTTCTTTTAAATTAATGAATTAATACTCTTGCAAAAAATATGCTGTGAATTCTAATTTGTCATTTTCCCATGAAACCATATCTTCCATGTGACTTAAAGAGTCCATCTTACATGGCCATTCAATCAATGGAGGGGTGCCTAATTTACGCAAGTTTCTATAAATAACCGTGCGTGCTGCGGTTAGAAAGTGGCGAAGTCGAAGTAAGCCTTTTTTATTCCGTTTATAGGACCCAGGTATCATTGGTAACAATGCAATCAAAGGATCATTAGGAATCCAATCTCCAACCAATTTATAATATAGTTGGATGTTTTTATCCCAGAATACCATAATTAATGGACAAGTCCCCCATATATGTAACATAGTACCTGGGGCATTCATACACCTCCAACAAGTATTTAATATGGAAGCATCCATATTATGTATATTTGAAGGGCATCTATACCATCTAGATAAGATCTTATAATTACATTCCTGAGCTTTGATATATGTAGAGGCTTTGCAAGTATCTTATCCCAATCTATGTCTTCCTCAGTAAAAACAAGATCCTCGGCCCATTTTGGGAAAAAAAACGTGGATTTGACTGATATGTCTCCTTCAAGAGAAGTTTAGACACTATAGATAATGTATAGGTTTCTCTGGTTGAAGAAGTAAAGATACAAATTCCATATAGTAATGGAAAAGAGCCTCCCGCGGTTGTATATTTCGCAAATAGTGACCAAGCTGCAAATACTCAAGCCATGCATACGTAGGATAGTGGCAATATGGCAAGAGACTAGAAAAAGGGGTGAACACACCCTGAAACAGAGTGTCACACAAAAACACTCTAGATGTCCTAGTCCAGGATAAGAAATGTGTGGAATGTGTGCAAAGTCAGTGGGAATGCAAAGTCGCCAAACAAAGGTAACAAGGGATTTGGTCTAGTAGACAAAAGACCCTAATGTAAGTAACGTCCAAAAATGGTAGCGTGTATGTGACAAGGATTGGCAAAGAGTCTAATGACGGTGAATTGACGAGGTCCATAATAGAGAATAAGGTCCGGAACAACTAGGTAATTTTCTAATAAGACCCTTAGTTTGTTTGATTCATTATGAAACCAGTCCACAATATGAATTAATGATGAAGCATGGAGATATAACAGCATATTGGGAGATGCCACACCTATTCTACATTTGCGTAATGATAGAGCAGTTAATTTAATCTGTGTTTTTTTTGTTACACCATATAAATTTACAGATGATAATATTTATACTATGGAGAAATCCAGGTGGAGTGAATACAGGGATAGTTTGGAATACATATAATAGTTTGGATAGTGTATCCATTTGAATAATATTTCTATGTCCAAACCAAGAAAAGCAGGACTGATTGTATGATTGTAAACAATTACGGACTGTGTGAAGAAGGGGATTATAGTTCAATTCCGCAACTGTCAATAAACAAATAGGTATATAAATACCCAGATATTTAATTGCTTGTTTCTGCCATTTTAAAGAAAAATTTGTTTGTATACGTAATATTTCTTGAGGTGATAATGAAATATTTAACACTTATGTTTTATCGTAAGTGACTTAAAAATTTCTCAGTTTTCCAAAAGTCTCAAATTCATGAATTATGGAGGGAAGAGAGAGATATGGAGTTGTGATATAAAGAAGTAGATTGTCAGCATAAAGTGATAGTTTGTATTGACGGAAGCCTACCTCAATCCCTTTAATTGCGTTATTCTCACGAATTGCAACTGCAAGGTGTTCCATCGTGAGAATATATAGCAAAGGAGATAGTGGGCAGCCCTGTCAGGTGCCGTTATGAATCATTAGAGGATGGAATAAAAATCCATTAGACCTAATGCGAGCCGAGGGGTTATGGTAGAGGGCTACGATTTTATGAAGTATATTAGGTCCTAACCCTATTTGTTAGAGAGATTCCTTAAGAAATTCCCAATTCACTCAGTCAAATTCTTTTTCAGCATTGACTGATATTACACATGCAGGTATTTTATGTTTCTGAGTATATTCCATCAAAGAAATAGTTTTAAGGGTATTATTCCAAGCTTCTCATTTAGGGTTAAACCCCCACCTGATCCAGATGTATCAAATCTGAAATATATGGGGTAAGTCGATTACCTAGCATCTTTGAACATAGGCGAATATCAATATTTGTATGAGAAATGGGACGGTAACTACTACATAGAGTGGCATCTTTCCCTGGTTTAGGTAGAACTGTAATATGCGCCTCTAGTAGCTGGATGGAAAAACTATGGTTGGTAATTTGGCAGTATACATTTTTGTAACAAAAGGAGAAATAGCATCGGAGAAAAACTTTAAAAATTTTTGAGTAAAACCATCCCGTCCGGGGCTCTTAATAATTCCTTAATAATTTGCAGACAGAGTGGGGAGAGCAGTTTGAGTGATCTATTCCATGATTTTAACTGTAAGATCCTGATTTGAGGTATGCAGCAAGATATTATAAAGGCGTTCATAAAATAAACAAAATATCTCATTAATTTCTTTAGTGTGGTAGGTCATATGATCATCAGGTCTTTTGATTTTTGGAATGGATGTCATACCTTTTCTGGTATGTAAGGCCTTGGCTAACAATCTATCTGGCTTATCTCCCTCCATATATAACTGCTTATTATACTGATTTCTCCTAATGGGCGATTTCTGATTCAATAGGTCCATCAGTTGATGTCTAGTTTCAGATAGCTGTAACAATATATCATTAGTTTGATTTCCTTTATGATCAATTTCATATTGGGAAATCTGAGTGAGCAGTTTTTAATTAATGATTCATGTGTTTTCTTTAAGCATGAGCTATGTTTGATAAAGATTCCCCATAATATGGACTTTAACCCTTTCGCTGCGGCGGGGGGGGGGGGGTTTACACACAATCCAGTGGCTGCAGCCACCGGGATTGTGTCTGTAACTGATGGGCAGACTCCTGCCTGTCAGGGGAGAGTGGTCGGGTGGCACCTCCCGATCGCTCTCACGGACCCCTGGCAACGGCGCCTCCCCTGCCATGCTTACCGGGCTCCGCTTGCCCATCAGCAGGCACGCGATGTCCATGATGGGTGGCGGCGTGTAGAGGGGAAGGAGAAGAGCAGATGCATGTCTGCTCTCCTCCCCCTCTTGCATTGACTCAGAAAGCAACGTTTCTGACGTCACTTCCAGGTCACGTTCTTACTGTTAAACTGCCATTAAAGTCCCATTACTGTAATGGGGGAGTACTTCCAAAAATTCCAGGTCACGTTCTCAGTGTCCCCGGCTCACTTTGCCAGGAAAGAATGTTTTGCAATGCATTCTGCATTGCAAAACATTCAGTGGAGTACAGGGGAGACATGCAGGTTCTTTTAGACCCTGCATGTCTCACCTGTCACAGAAAAACATCACAAAGGGGACTTTTTGTCCCCATGTGATGAAAAAAAAAAGTAAAAAAAAAATTTTTTTTTGCAAAAAATAAAGTTACACACAAACACATAAAATCCCCCCCCAAAATGTTTTGAGACCCCCAACCACCCATATATACACGCACAAACGTAAATGCATGCGTCGGTGCGCCTACGTGTAAAAACATTGATTGCGATACACATGTAACATATTGCCGCGCACGCCAGGTTGAGGGCAGTAATTCTAGCACAAGACCTCCTCCGTACCACTAAACTGATACCTATAGGGGGATTCTGAAGCATCACCTATAGAAAATATAGGGTACTGAAGTTTGACGCCATTTCACTGGGCGCACAATAATTTAAGGTTTGGCATGTTGGGTATCTATTTACTCAAAACAACCTCGTCTTTTATATTTTACCAAAACTTTGGATTTTTAGCACATATCACATTACTTAGCGAAGGACCTAACATATGCATGCTCCTCCTGTAGGGAGTCTATGCAAGGGACACAATAATAAATATCTAGGGGTCAGAGTCTGCTCCACTAGGACAGAAAACTCTTGAGGCCCTGGATATATTCGGCTATAATACAGCAGCACTTTTAACTGTAGGCAAAAAAAAAAACAACCCCTAGAGTGGGACTTTACCCAGAACTTGAATCTTATTGCTTCAAAAAATTAAACATAAACACAAATTTGTTAGAAAAACTAGTAAAACCAGCAAAACCCGAATACCCAGAAAACCTTGGAAAGTTATGAGACTCAGGGCAAAGAGTAGTCATAACCTGATCTTGCCTTTTAAGGCCTAGGTTTCTTTTTTGAACCTTGAAACATGAACAGTTACTGCTCTGGGTTCAAAAAACAATGGTAGGATCCTAGCCATAAGCCAGGGAATTCTACGTCCCCAGAGTACCTCCCACCTTAGCTTGATAGCAAGCCCTCTTGATCAAACCCTCTGTGAAAGCCCGTATACAGTGCACACTTGGTGACAGCGTTTAACCACTTCAGCCCCGGAAGGTTTTGCAGCTTTAGGACCAGAGCACTTTTTGCGATTCGGCACTGCGTCGCTTTAACTGACAATTGCGCGGTCGTGCGACGTTGTACCCAAACAAAATTTGCGTCCTTTTTTTCCCACAAATAGAGCTTTCTTTTGGTGGTATTTGATCGCCTCTGCGTCATTTCTGATCGCCGCTATAAACAAAAGAAGAGCGACCATTTTGCAAAAAAACCCAAATTTCTTACTTTTTGCTAAAATTCAAATCCAAAAAAAATATATAAAAAAACATTTTTTTTCACCGTTTTTGGCCGATTTATATTCTTCCTCATATTTGCGATAAAAAAAATCGCAATCGGCGTTTATTGATTGGTTTGCGCAAAAGTGGCCGTGTTTACGGATGATGAGAATTCATTTCTGGGGTTTTTATTTTATTTTATTTTTTTTACTAGTAATGGCGGCGATCTGCGATTTTTAGCGGTACTGCGATATTGCAGCGGACATGTCGGACATTTTTGACACTTTTTTGGGACCAATGACATTTATTCAGCGATCAGAAATTTAAATGTCCACTGATTACTGTATAAATGTCATTGGCAGTGAAGGGGTTAACCTGGGGGGGGGAGCTAGGGGTTAACTGTGTTCCCTGGGTGTGTTCTTACTGTGGGGGGGTTGGGCTAACATGGGCATGAGAGATCTAACTGATCCCAGTGACAGGGATCAGTAGATCTCTCATGCCCCACTGACAGGGCGGGGAACCGCCGTGTTTACATCGGCGGTTCCCCTTCTTTTCCCTGTAGCCTCTCATCGCGGCTCGCCGGCGGACATCGGGTCCGCCCGAGCCGCGGGCACACTCCTCAGTGCGCGCGCCCCCTGGTGGCCAAAATGCAAATCGCCGTATATTACGGCGATTCGCGCCCAGCTCCCCGACTGCCGCCGTGAAAAGACGGCGCGCGGTCGGGAAGCAGTTAAAGGAGAAGACATGAAAAGCAGACATAGTTCCGGAAAATTTGAACTTCTGTCGGGTGCTGGCCCGATAAATGTTGTTGGCCCCCAGAAGAAAAAAGAGAATTGGAGAGGCGCATCAAGTCAGCAGACCCTTTAGATTTAGGTGAGGAGGCAGATGCCGTTTAAAGTCGAGGTCTTAGTTTGGGTGTTTGTAGCCTGCCCATGGGGTAGTTTGTGGTGAGAGACGAGGTTTAAGTGGACCTAGTTTGCAGTCTTGTTCAGCATCCTGGAGATAAAGCCAGCTGAACCTATGCCCCTGAGCAACTAACAAAGCATAACTACCACTGTACCCCTTGGAAGCGGGACATCAACCCCTGGTAGCCTCCCCCCACCAGGCCATTCTAAGAGGGGTCCCCCCATACCCTTTTACCTCCAGCTTCGTCTTTTAGTTACCTTCATCCTTAACCACTTCAATACCAGGCACTTAGAACACTTCCCGTCCAGACCAATTTTCAGCTTTCAGTGCTGTTGCAATTTGAATGAGAACTGCGCGGTCATGCGACGTTGTACCCAAACAAAATTATCATTCCGTTCCCACATATAGAGCTTTCTTTTGGTGGTATTTGATCCCCCCTGCGGTTTTTATTTTTTGCGCTATAAATAAAAAAAGACCGAAAATTTTCAAAAAAAAAAAATGTCTTTGTTTCTGTCACAAAACTTTGTATAAGTACATTTTCTCCTTCACTGACGGGCACTGATGTGGCTACACTGATGGGCACTGATGAGGCTAGACTGACAGGCACTGAGGAGGCAGCACAGATTGGCACTGAGGTGGCACTGATAAGGTTGCACTGATGATGGGGCACATATGCAGCACTGATGGGCGGCACTGATAAGCAAGACTGATGGCACTGATATGTGTCACTGATGGACACTCATAGGCAGCACTGATAAGTGGCACTGGGCACTGATGGGCACTAATAGGTGGCACTACTGGGCACTGATAGGTGGCACTTTTAGGTGGCACAGGTGGGCACTTTTAGGTGGCACAGGTGGGCACTGATAGGTGGCACAGGTGGTCACTGATAGGTGGCACTGGTGGGCACTGGTGCATATAGCACTGTTAGGGATGGCACTGGCAGGCATCATATATGGGCACAGTGCCATCCCTACAGTGCACTGTATTTTTCTTACCTGGTGGTCTAGTGGGGGCTCCCTGGTGGTCCTGGGAGGCCTCCATGTTCCCTCCCTGGGGTCCTGGTCCTCATCATGGTGTCCGGGGGGGCTCCCTGGTGGTCTAGGTTGGCTCCCTGGTGGTCCAGTGGGGTGATCCTGGGGGGGGCTGTGCTGATAAACGTTCAGCGCAGCCCCCCCGTCAGGAGAGCAGCCAATCAGCTCTCCACTGCTCAGGTCTGCTGACCTGAGCAGAGGAAAAGCCGATAAACGGCTCTTCCTATTTACACTGTGATCAGCCGTGATTGGTCACAGCTGATCACATGGTAAAAGGCTTCAGATGGAAGCCTTTTACCTCGGTCAGTAATGCGGTGGGTCAGACTGACCCACGGCACCACCGATCGCTGCGATGCGCGCCCCCGCGGGCGTGCGATCGTGGATTATCCTGAGGATGTCAATAGACGTCCAGTCAGGATAATGAACCACCAGCCCGGACGTCAATTGTTAATATGCAAGGCGGGAAGTGGTTAATCAATTTTGTCCTTCTCTGTGTCTTCTGCAGGGAGGCCAATTGAGCTTAACACACACCTTTGTTTACTGTGTTGCATAGCGGTTGAAAGCTTACATGCAAGAGGATCTCTGGGAACAGTCTATTTAGTAGGTCGGAGAATGATTTAAGAGCGGTATTCTGTTTTGCGTCTCACCGAAGATGGAGACAGCCTGCGGGGGGTGAATTAGACGAGGATCTGTGACGCCTCTGCCTGTGTCTCTGTTGATGCGAGTCTTCCAGGGTTTTTGTGATCCATGGTTCTGGATAGAGAAAGGAGTTGTACCACTCGGGAACGTCAACCGGTGGAATTTCAAGGATGACGCAGAAAGATTGCAGGTCTGCTGGCGTTCGCAGTATCGCTGTACGATTCCCAGTCGTTGCTTGTTAAGCGAATGGGAATTTACATTTGTAGGTTATACGTCTCTCTCTGAGTAGTTGGAGAAGAGGACGTAATTCCCTCCTATGTTGCAGGGTGATGGAAGAGAGGTCCTGGAATAGCTGTATGTGAGCTCCTTCATGCATCAAGTTTTCCTGGTTGCGAACTGCCCTTAGTATGTCTTCTTTCTGTGTAAAGCTCACCAGACAACATACAATGTCTCTGGGTGGTTCGTTATCTCTTCACCTGGGTCTCAAGGCTTGGTGGTAATGTTCCATCTCTACTGGGGCATCCATCGGTCTGCCAAGAACCGTATTAAATATGGCCTAGACTGCTGTTTTTAGTTGTGTGCTCTCGGTCACCTCTGGAACACCCCTGACTCTTAAGTTGCATCTCCTACCCCTGTTGTCGAGGTCTTCCAGGCAAGATCATTCTCAATCAGCTGTTGTGTGGGAGAGCTGGAGACTTGTTGGACTTGCTGAATGGTAGCACTATGTGTCATGGCCGCTGATTCCACATGCTCCAACTGGGACGCCACCGCCCTGAGGTTCGTGGCTTAGGAGTGGAGTCTGTTGTGGTACCTGCTTGCTAGCCGCCGTCACGCCCGAATGCTTCCCTGCTCCGGAGCTAGTAGTCATACAACAGTCCGCGGCTTGAGATGAGGCCTGTATCTCCTGTTGTTGTGTACGAAACATTGCCGGGATATTGTGGCTCAGCTGGGTAGAGGGTTCTCCTTGAGAGCGGGTGACCGATGAGCTATGGATAAACATCTTCGCTGTGCAGTTATGTGAGCTTTCCCGCTGATTACAGGCAAAAGAAGAGGCGATGGAAGCTGGAGCTCTCATTCTAAGCGGCCATCTCATTTCTGCGCCAAACCACACCCCCTCAAGGCAGTTTTTATCCTAAAATATACATTAGAATAAAAGTCACAAAAGTTGTATAGTTTTTGGACAGAATGTAAGCAACTTAAATAGGCCACAGTGTAAGAGGAAGTCAAGGCAGTTTTTATTTTTAAATTAACATTACAGTGTACTATTTATGAGATGATAGCCACTCATATTATACAGTGGCCGGACAGTATGTACTGAGCTTGGTCAGACCGCAGTGTGACAGAAAGGGGCAAGCAAGGTTTTATCCTGTAATAAACATTACAAAGTATTATTTTAGAGACAATAGGCACATATATTGTACAGTTGCTGGATTTGTATGCTTTTACCCACTTGGTCCTCCAAACACCTTCCTCTGTTTCAGTGGCCAGTAAGAACACTGTCATTACACAGTGCAATGGTAGTTGGCAGGACTTAGCCATTAACTCAGGAAAGTTAGTTCTCAGTAACAAATTAAAATGTAATTAGAGTGGAACTAAGAAGAGGCTTTTCTGGCTAATAAAGGATATAGTACAGTGTTTCCCAATTCCAGTCATCAAGGCGCACCAATAGGTCATTACTAAGGCAGTGAAACTGATCAAATCACCTGTGCAAAATAATGGGAAACCTGAAAACATGACCTGTTGGTGGTGCGCCTTGATGACTGGAATTGAGAAACACTGGTATAGTATATGGATGGATATATATTTTTAGACAGAATATTACATTTAAAATAGAATTGAGGTTTTCTTTGAGCCATCTATAGGTATCATTATGTATATTTAACCTTATGAAGTATAGGGGGATTCAGTATGAAGACAACTTTGGGAAAGCCTGACAATTAAAAAGTAAGTGGTCAGGGGTTGTCTGTTGAAACTGCATAGTATTAGCATACAGCCAAATTATGTCTACTGGCAGATCACATGATTACATATTTTTAGCAACAAAGAAAAGCAACTTGTTTACTCTAATCATTCAGTTTTACTTGTCTGTATATTAAGCTTAAGATTACTGCTTTGCTTGCACATGGTAGTTTTATTGCATACTCGTAAAAAGCGTCTATAAAAAAAGAGAGAGAAAAAAAGGCAGTCTTGGAAGTGAGAAACAAACCACAGACAGCTCATAAACACTAACAAGTGAATAATATATTAAATGGGATAAAAATAGAAATACTATAGATAGTAGGGAGTAGGGAAGGGAAGTAGATCTGTGTACACACGCATATGACCGTGACTGTACTTTTCATCTATCAGTGGAAATTTAGCAATATTCACTAGGAAGGTTTGTTCTGTTTATAGTTCTTGATGACATTTGACATTGTTGTAGAAATTTTATTAAGATGTGTTAATTATGTATTGTCACAGTGTCTCCCAGTGTCCGTTTACCGGTATTCATTGTGTATAGCGGATATGGCTTTAACCGACATTGAGGAAAGGTTACTTAAAATGGAAACCTTCCATTAATTGATAACCGCACACTACCCGCCTGATCATCCCGGCCGTCAGGCGCTCTGAGCGATTAACGCTGGAGGGAACAACGGTCCCGATTTATGGAGGTACGATGAGCGTTCCACGGCACAGGTATATAACCGTCAACCGTGGGCCCCTGTATTATGTTGAATCACTTGGGGGAGATGTGCTTGTGGTGTGGAATTAGTATTGTTTTTATGTAAGGGTAATGGCTTGTAAGCTTTCTGTCATGTTTGATCCACATGATACAAACACTGCAGCTATTCCCTTGTGTTTAAACTAACCTTTAATGGAAAAGTAGTATAATCACTATTAAATATGCTTCTATGAACTACATTACATAGGATTCACTTCGCTTGGCGAGACAGCCTCTGTGAGGTAATGTGTTGGTTTCAATGAGAGCCATGTTTCCACATGGTTTTCATTGTTATCTGGGGTGTGTGCATCTTCACCCACCCAACGGCTGGGGTTCATACAGGCTGCCAAGCTTTTCCCCGTGTATACACGCCCCTTCTATTGTATCGTTTGGATATAAACAAGTGTGTCATTGGTTGTTGTTGTTTTGAGCTCATGTCATGTCACTGTGCCTTGGAGGCTGATTGGCTGATTGTGAAGCCACCAAGTCTATTTGTGTTATCCCTGTCCAGCTGTATAAATAAACCAAACCCTCATTTTTCTAGTCAGGACTGATACTGAGGAGCTACATGTGAGAACACATCGTGTCTGTTTTACTGGGTTTAGCACTAGTGCACTCGAAATGCATTATGCAAAAGAGCTGAAAAGTACGCTTATTAGTGCAAGCGAATTATAATGCGCACAGCGTATCATAATTTCCACATCAACATGAACCTTTGTTGCCCTGCAATTCTCCACCAAGAGGTTGCATACTTTAAATCTTTTCTGGTTTTACCTAGGCAACTATTATGCAAATCTGATTTTGACCACTTTCTGTCAGCCTTCAAATGCACTCCATTTAAGCCAGGGCTCTGCCACCGTGAGTATATGGTACATTTCTGCAACCACTCTGCAGAGCTGGCCTAGAACAATGAAGCCCTATTGGCAAACTTATGGCAGGGCCTACATGATAGGATTAAGGGTGAATTGACTGAAAGCTCTTTACCTTCTGACCTGAATGATCTAATTCTCCTCAGTACACAGGCTGATATTTGCTCCCGTGAGCTGACCTTTGAGCATTCTTGGCAGCAAAAACCCACACCTTTTCCCCACACTTCTTGGAATTCTCTTGGGTTTTAGATATACATAAAGGTCTCTCTACTAGTCAAGAGGAACTTATGCTGTTGAGCAGAACCCGCCTTACAGCAGAAGAACATTTACAAAGACCTGCACAGGGGTTGTGCATTTACTGTAGGAAGAAAGCTAATTTTCACTTCAAATGTCTTCACCATCTCAGAAATTGACTCAGTCATTGATCCGATCCACTCAAAGTCAAAAACAGTTTGCCGATTGTTGCCACCATGCAGCTTTTATCATCCTGGAGCCAAGGATTGGCTTGCTATAAATAAAATCCCAGTCTCAAAGTCCTCTCCATCAAGTTCACCCCTCGTTTTTTTGGTTCTTATCATAAAGCCTCGACCAGATCAGTTTTTCATGTTTTGTTATTGAAACCATAACTCAATCAATTCTCCAAACCTGTCGGGCCAACCCACCCAAATGGTGAATCCTCAGAAGAATTTGAGAATCATACTCTCCTGAATTTTAATTCAAGAAGCTCAAGCTGTATTACTGAATCAATTGGAGAGGCTTTGGTCCAGAAAAAAAGATTTTTAGTGCCAGCCTCCAATATCTTTGCCCACATCTCATATGCAGGTTCTATCAATACTTCTCTCTGAAGCTGGACCCCAGGCATGTAGGGAGAATGTAGCGGCTACTTACGTTCCTGGTTCGAGCAGTGCATCTCCCAAGGCTTTTGGGCACTATCACTTCCACCCCAGGCATCACAGCCATGGACAATCAGGCACTGCCACACAACCCACCAAATCCTTAAAGACCCAGCCTACCACAGCCACCTACTTGCTACCTACTCCAATTACACTTTGTTTGTCAAGCTCTGCTTCTCTAAACCTTTGCAGCTGGACACATCCGAGCATCTAATTTTAGTACTTCTGCCATCTCTTTTTCTTCACTATTTGCCTGGCCATTTCCACCTGAAGTCCTATCAGAACACAGCTCCAGAGTCCAAAGACCTCCGAGGGAGTCCCTGAAGTCATAGTCAGAGTGAGGTCCGGTTCACTTTGATCATTTGTTTTGTGTCAATGGGACTGGAACAAATACCGTATGTATATATATATATATATATATATATATATATATATATATAAATACAGTCTCTCACAAAAGTGAGTACATCCCTCACATTTTATATATATATTGTGACGTTATGCGAGGCGCATTAATGGACAGGCGATACTTGTTGCCTCGCATGTGATCATGTTGAGGCGACTAGTGAGGTCTTACCTGGGTTTTGCCAGCCACCGTGGCAGAGCTGGTTCCGGCCAGGACTTTCTGGCCCACTCAAACCCCTCTCCACCTGCATTTAATGACCAGGAAGAGAGCAGAGGAGAGCTCTATCCTGGATCTCAGAGGGAGAGAGCTGAGTGAGCTCTGTGTGCTAATTTGGACTCAATTATCAAGGTTTGCACTGTGCTTATGTTTTGTGGGTGTCGGGGACAGCCCCACACTGTATAGAGAGGAACCCGATTGTTTAGTTTAGCACCAGATGGTGAGGTTTTGTTTTCTGTTTTTTTTTTATGTGTTTTGAGCTTATTATAATAAACCTGGCAAGCAGCCAGATTTGAAAGAAACTGACCTCCATTCTGCATCTTTTCCTCTGAAAACTTATCCCCACAAGCTAATCTCTCACACGTGGTGGACTCAGCGGACATCTTTCCCCCTGAACCATGAACCCATGCAATTTGATTATACTTATGTGAATAGACGTCTTTCTCTTTTTGCACAGGTCGCATATACAGCATCATGTTCAAGTCACATGGAGAAGCAAATGTGTGTGATTT
Source organism: Glandirana rugosa (assembly GCA_018402905.1). Taxonomy (NCBI): domain Eukaryota; kingdom Metazoa; phylum Chordata; class Amphibia; order Anura; family Ranidae; genus Glandirana; species Glandirana rugosa. The sequence continues at coordinate 78,710 of BLSH010197117.1, read as the reverse complement.
ATGTTGATGGGAGACCAGTCATTGCACTGCTTGACTCAGGTAGTATGGTAACATTGGTAAAAAGCAATTGTGTGCACCATGAAAGGTTACACCCTAGCACTGTCGGAGTCATTCGCATCCATAGGGACACTCGTGACTACCAGACGGCGGTGGTTGTGATTGACACCCCTTGTGGTAGTGTGACTCATTCAGTGGGGGTGGTACCTTTACTACTTTATGATGCCCTAGTGGGCAGGGATTTTCCCCATTTTTGGAGGTTATGGGAAGGCACGGGAGTCTGGAGGATAGAGCTCCCCCTGCTGCGGAAGCACGGGACCTCTCGCCAGACTCGTTTTGCCAAATGGAAGGGGAGACTGGCGGCAGGACCAAGTAGGGAGGAGACCCTCTTCCTTTTCCTGTACTGGCTGGGGAGCCGGAGAAGCTGGAAGATAGTTCACAGCGGGGGGATAATGACCCAGACAATGTCTATGACCATGAAGGTGAGAGTGAACCGAATGTTGTACCTGACTTAGAGGTCCGGAGAGGACACCTCTACAGAACAATTACAGGATGTCACTCTCCTTAGAGGCAGAGAAAACATGAAGCTGATGGATGGGGAACCTGTGGACCCTAATTGGGGGGTGTCTTTTCCCTATATGGTGCTTAAAAATAATTTGTTGTATCAGGTAGCGAAACATGAGGAGGACGAAGTGGAACAGCTAGTGGTTCCCAAACCTTTGCACAGGATGGTGCTAGATCTGACCCATGGGCATGTAATGGGGGGACATCTGGATATGGAGAAAACCAGGGAGAGAATAACCCAGAGATTCTTCTGGCCTGGGTTGTATGCAGATGTCAAAGAATACTGTGTATCATGCCCTGAGTGTCAAATGACCCGGCACCCCATTTTCGCAGTCCCCTTGTCCCACTTCCCATAATTGAAGTGCCATTCAAGAGAATTGGCATGGATCTCGTGGGACCCATAGTAAAATATGCCCGGGAACACCAGCACATCCTGGTGATCCAGGACTATGCGACCCACTATCCTGAGGGCATACCCTTGCGGAATACCTCCGCTAAGACTTTCGCCAAGGAGCTTGTCCAGGTGTTTAGTCGGGTGGGGATCCCTAAAGAAATCTTGACGGCTCAGGGTACCCCGTTCATGTCCAGAGTGACTAAAGAATTGTGCAAGTTGTACAAAATCTCCCATCTCCGTACCTCTGTTTACCACCCCCAAACTGACGGTCTGGTGGAAAGGTTTAACAAGACCCTCAAGAGTATGCTAAAAAAGGTGGTGGATAAAGATGGGCAAAATTGGGATTTTTTGCTGCCGTACCTCATGTTTGCCATACGAGAGGTTAAGCAGGCGTCTACGAGGTATTCGAACTCTTGTATGGTAGACGTCCCAGGGGGCTGTTAGATGTTGCAAAAGAGACATGGGAAGGAGAGGCCACCCCATATATAAGGGCCATAGAGCACGTCTCCTTGATGCATGATCGAATCGCAGCTGTCCTGCCCCTTGTATAAGAGCATATGGAGCAAGCCCAGAAAGCCCAGAGAAGGGTTTACAACCGGGGTGCCAAAACCTGAACTTTCAACCCCGGAGACAGAGTGCTGGTGCTCGTCCCCACGGTTGAAAGTAAATTCCTGGCAAAGTGCAGGGTCCCTTTGAGATTAGGAAAAGAGTAAGGGAAGTAAACTACAAAGATTACCAGCTTGGGAAAAGGAAACCAGAGCAGATTTACCATGTTAATCTCCTAAAACCGTGGAAGGACAGAGAGAGTATATTGGCAGTGCTCACTCCCCAAATGGACAGGTTACCCCTGACCCCAGATGTGCCCATAACCGAGTCCTTGTCACTGATGCAACGTTAAGGAATTTGTCAGTAAAAATAGAGACGTTCTCTTCCCTGTCATGTTGTAGTAGAGCTGACCACTGTACTACAACATGACATAATCACGGAACCAGGGGTCCGTGTAAATGTAAAACCCTACCGCATACCTGAGGCTAGACGAGAAGCAGTGGCGAGAGAAATAAAAACCATGTTGGAGTTAGACGTGATAGAGGAGGCCCACAGCGCCTGGTTGAGCCCTATAGTGCTGGTCCCAAAGCCCAATGGCACTATCCGGTTCTGTAATGATTTCAGGAAGCTGAATGACATGTGTCAGGAATAGTCCCTCCAGGTGGTGGCGCTGATGACTCCTGGATCCATGGGCTGCGGTTCCAGTGGCCATGGGGGGGTCTCCCAGCAACCAGAGGCTCATGAGTCACCACCTAATGCTCATTACAGGAAGGACATATAAACCTTGTCTGCCATGTGCTGGGTGCCTTGGTGTTTGCTCTCCTTGTGCCCCTGAAACCTGTAACCTGTATCCTGAGACCTGCATCCTGTAACCTGCATCCTAAAACCTGAAGCCTGAACCCCTGAATGTCTTGCCCTGCTCCCGGTTCCCTTTGACTGATCTTCCGTGTATGACCCTGGCCTGGCTTACAGTTTACGGTTTGGACATTTCCTTTTACACGGTTATGTAGTTCACTAGCTCTGTGCCTTTTGGTTGGCTATACCATTTCCTGTTTGGTTGTGCGTTTTAGTTCACTGTTACTTATCTTGTAATAAATCATCTTATTTCATTTACGCTTGTGTTTGGTATTTTCTGTGCAGTCCACATATTTCTGGTCACACCAGTTGCTGGCATAACACCAAGGCCAGTCCTGACCAGAAGTGGCTGCACAGAAAAGGTTTTGCTGGTTGCGATAACATGCATTCGGAGGAAGTTATTTATTTTTCTCTGCTGCTGACAGAGGATCGTGACTATTGCCACCAGACATTGAAGGAGTGGACCAGTGACCAGCTATTAGAATGTATACGTCTTGCTCATTCCCTAGTTGATCAGGGCAGTATGACATTTGGGGAGGTTCAGCCTTTGATTCAGGTTTGTGCAGAGTTTGCTTTATCAAGTACCCCTACTGGCGGTGATGATTATTAACCGCCCTTCGGTGCCTGTCAGGTGGTGTAGCTTGTCTGGCTCTTAGAAGATGATAAAAGTTATTTTTTGGAACATTACTCTGCGTTTTCACAAAAAGCTCTGTTAGATTGTATCAATTCAGTAAACTCTTTAGTTAGACAAGGAGAGTATAAATTGACATTTGTTCAGCCTTTACTCCAAGCTTGGTCAGATCTGTCCTCCTCAGTATCTGTTGACATGCATCCATCCACTAGCCACCAGTTTGTTCAGAGGTCTCTCTCTCCTTCACCTACAGCAACCACAGTCACAGCCAAATATACTCTACTAACAACCAAATATCAGTACCCCGCTTCCACCTGCTGCACCTACCCTGCCTTTAACCTACCTACCTCTTCTTTGCTGCCTACAGCAAGTCCACAAAGATCCCCCTTAGTGACCGCTCCCTCTTTTTTACCATACTCCAGACATACTCTTCCATCAGCTGCGCCCCTTACTTACAGCCCTGCAGTCACGTACAGAACTTCAGTGGTTAAACCTAAAAAGCAACTGAAGTTTTTTCCAACCTGCACAATTCAGCCAATATCCAGTCCTGCCTCTACACCAGCCGATCCATCCCAGTCTGCCTCCACAACAGCCAACCTGCTCAAGCCCGTCTCTAAACCAGCCAATCTGTTCCAATCTGCCTCCACAACAGTCGATCTGTTCCAGTCTGCTTCCACACCAGCCGATCTGTTCTAGTCTGCTTCTACACCAGCCGATCTGTTCCAGTCTGCTTCTACACCAGCCGATCTGTTCCAGACTGCTCCTACACCAGCCAATCTGTTCCAGTCTGCTCCTACACCAGTCGATCTGTTCCAGTCTGCTCCTACACCAGCTGATCTGTTCCAGTCTGCACCTACACCAGCTGATCTGTTCCAGTCTGCTCCTACACCAGCTAATCTGTTCCAGTCTGCTCCTACACCAGCCGATCTGTTCCAGTCTGCTCCTACACCAGCCGATCTGTACCAGTCTGCTCCTACACCAGCCAGTGCCTGATGACCCGGTGCCACTGATCTAGCGACTGATGACCCTGTGCCCGCTGATCCTGCGCCTGATGACCCGGTGCCTGCTGATTATGTGCCTGATGACCGGGTGCCTGCTGCTCCTGTGCCTGCTGATCCTGCGCCTGATGACCCGGTGCCCGCTGATCCTGTGCCTGATGACCCGGTGGCTGCTGATCCTGTGCCTGATGACCCGGTGCCTGCTGATCCTGTGCCTGATGACCCGGTGCCTGCTGATCTGGTGCCCACTGATCCTGTGCCTGATGATCCGGTGCCCGCTGATCCTGTGCCTGATGACCTGGTGCCCGCTGATCCTGTGCGTGATGACCCGGTGCCTGCTGATCCTGTGCCTGATGACCCTGTGCCCACTGATCCTGTGCCTGCTGATCCTGTGCCTGCTGATCCTTTGCCTGATGACCCCATGCCCGCTGATCCTGTGCCTGATGACCCGGTGCCCGCTGATCCTGTGCCTGATGACCCGGTGCCTGCTGATCCTGTACCTGATGACCTGGTGCCCTCTGATCCTGTGCCTGATGGCCCGGTGCCTGCTGATCCTGTGCCTGATGACCTGGTGCCCACAGATCCTGTGCCTGATGACCCGGTGCCCGCTGATCCTGTGTCTGGTGACCTGATGCCCGCTGATGCTGTGCCTGACGACCCGGTGCCCACTGATCCTGTGCCTGATGATCCAGTGCCCACTGTCCAGTCTGCTTATCCTGTACCCGCTGTCCAGTCTACTGATCCGGTACCCACTGTCCAGTCTGATGTTCCAGTGCCTGCTGTCCAGTCTGACATTCCAGTGCCTGCTGTCCAGTCTGACGATCCAGTGCCCGCTGTCCAGTCTGACGATCCAGTGCCCGCTGTCCAGTCTGATGTTCCAGTGCCTGCTATCCAGTCTGACGATCCAGTGCCCACTGTCCAGCCTTACAATCCAGTGCCCGCTGTCCAGTCTGACGATCCAGTGCCCGCTGTCCAGTCTGAAGATCCAGTGCCCACTGTCCAGTCTGACGATCCATTGCCCGATGTCCAGTCTGATGATCTGGAGCCCGCTGTCCAGTCTGATGTGCCTCTGCCCTGCTTGATCAATTGAATGGTTGTGTAAAGGCTGGGTATCCACCTGTCAATGGGTCGGAGAGCTCTGAACCCTCATGTGCTTTATATGGGTTGTCTGCTTGGCCTAAGATTTGGTTGACGGTTGCCTCGGTAGAGTCCCTCTAGCAGTGTGTTGCTCCTATGGTGCCCGAGCCTGGTGGTCTCGACAGAACATTGATGACTGATGGCTGCATTTGCCTTCCTGGTCGTGGTGGGCTCCTGGAGAGTGGCGGAGTGTGATCTGTGCCTTGCCATGGTCTGGGAGCAACTGCCACAGCACCGGGTGTACTAGGGGACCCAGGATGGATAACTGGAGTCTCGGAGAGGCCTAATGGGTTTTTGATGCGCAGTGCAAGTCCTGGAGACCAGGCATGCTATTCAGTCATAACAGGACACAGCGATGTCTGTATTCCAGTACTGTCACATGACCCCAGGGCTAAATTTGAAGGTAACCCATGTGATCCCAGCGTTGGGGTATCTACTGTGTTGAGGGACTCGAAGCTTCGAATGTGCTACATCCCAGGGAATTCGGCCAGCAGGACACCCAGCCAGTCGTCTGACCGAGGCAGTGGGACACTCAGCCAGTTGCATGATCCAGGTGGGGGGACACGTTACCTTCCGATGGATCTTGACAGTGGGGCATCTTGCTGGAGATCCAGGGTCTCTTCAGTTCTCAAGGTACTCCTTCGGTGGACTCATGTGGCAAAGAACGTTTTCTTTTAGACTAGATCCCCTACAGCTGTTTGGAGCGTCCTGAGGCCGCTTCTTAGGGGGGTACTGTCAGGAATAGTCCCTCCAGCTGGTGGCGCTGATGACTCCTGGATCCATGGGCTGCGGTTCCAGTGGCCACCTGCGGGTGTCTCCCAGCAACCAGAGGCTCATGAGTCACCACCTAATGCTCATTACAGGAAGGACATATAAACCTTGTCTGCCATGTGCTGGGTGTCTTGGCGTTTACTCTCCTTGTGCCTCTGAAAACTGTAACCTGTATCCTGAGACCTGCATCCTGTAACCTGCATCCTGAAACCTGTATCCTGTGACCTGTTTCCTGAAACATGAAGCTTGAAACCTGCATCCTGTAACCTGCATCCTGAAACCTGAATCCTGCAACCTGCATCCTGAAACCTGAATCCTAAAACCTGAAGCCTGAACCCCTGAATCCTGTCATGCACTGTTCCGAGTTCCCTCTGACTGATCTTCTGTGTATGACCCTGGCCTGGCTTAAAGTTTACGGTTTGGACATTTCCTTTTACACAGTTATCTAGTTCATTAGCTCTGTGCCTTTTGGTTGGCTATACCGTTTCCTGTTTGGTTGTGCATTTTAGCTCACTGTTACTTATCTTGTAATAAATCATCTTATTTCATTTACGCTTGTGTTTGGTATTTTCTGCAGTCCACACATTTCTGGTCACACCAGTTGCTGACAATGTGTCTATGTTTGAGCCCATACCTGGTGCCACGGGTTGACAAACTTGTGGACAGGTTAAGAGGTGCCCGGCACATAACAACCCTAGACCTAACCAAGGGGTACTGGCAGATTCCCTTAACGGAATCAGCAAAGGAAAAAAAACAACCTTCTCTACCCCCGAGGGGTCCTTCCAATACAAGTGAATGCCGTTTGGTCTGCATGGGACCACTGCATCCTTTCAGAGAGTGATGGATAAAACTTTGAAGCCGCATCGGCCCTATGCAGCGGCCTATCTGGGTAATGTGGTCATCCACAGTGCGGATTGGGAATCACATCTGCCCCGGGTGCAGGCAGTGGTAGATTCGCTGAGGGTGGCAGGTTTTACAGCCAACCCGAAAAAGTGTGCCATAGGTCTAGAGGAGGCCAAATACCTTGGGTGTGTTATTGGTCGGGGCCTGATCAAGCCCCAGACCAATAAGATCGAGGCCATTCAAAAGTGGCCCCAACAGGGTATTACTGAAGCTTTATCCCTAATTTTGCCACCATTGCCGTCCCTTTGACTAATCTGACGAAGGGTAGAGGGTCAGAAATGGTTAAGTGGAATCTCGAAGCTGAAAAAGCCTTCCAAAAGTTGAAGCAAGCCCTTTGTGTACAGCCGGTGCTCGTGACCACAGACCACTTCACAAAGGAGTTTGTGGTTCAAACTGACGCCTCTGAGGTAGGACTAGGTGCTATTCTGACCCAGATCAGAGACGGTGAGGAGCACCCGGTCGTCTACTTAAGCAGGAAGCTTAAAGGGTTTGTAAACCCAAAAAAAAAAAAATGCTGCTCCTGTCTCTTTAATGTGCAAATTAGCAGCATGGTGCTTTTGCTTTTTAAATTATCCCTCTGTATTTCCTAAAATACCTGTGTGATAATGCCAGGTCATGACTTCCTCCCTGAGTGCTGTCTCCCCTTGTATATTGCTTATCCTGAGAGCCGGTAGTCTATGCAGGCTATGTCACTCCCAGCTCTCCTATCTCCTGTGTGCCTGTCTTCAACTCCCCCCTCCTCCCGCCCTCTTCCTCTTGTTGCTTCTCCTCTCTGCTCTCATAATTAACTCCAAAAGCTCCTATCCCTCTGTATTAGAAGAAGTTCACCTGGTGTCAGTGTTATATCAGGAATATTCTTATCTATATAGATAACACAGCATGGCTCTCTCTCTCCAGCTGACTTAAGCAGCTGTTAGAAGAAGATCTGTGCGAAAGGACTTGTTTGCGCTTTTTTACGCTTTTGCGTGCGTATGTGCACATTCACACGCTCCCGTGCACGCGCCGGGAATCGCGCCAAACGGCTCTATTTAAGCAGAGTGCACCCTGCAGCAAGTGCTGTCTGATCTACAGCGTGTGACCTGTTTTCCTGAGAGACCTGAAACCTGTTATCTGTTCCTGTGACCCAGCTTATCCCGACCTTGTCTGATCTCCGCCTGCACTGACCCCCTGCTTGCCTACGACCATCCGATTGCCTGATCCCTCTGTACTTCTGCCGCCAGCCAGTTACCGACCCAGCCTGTACGACCACGCTCCAGCTGCACAAGTGCTCCAACGGACTCTCTACTACCACCAGTGACCCAGTCCGACCCTCATGCTCTCCTGTACTCCCGAGCCACCTGTCTGCTCTACCAGGGGTTCCCGAGTCAGGTTAGTAAGGGAGGTTGCCTACTGCATAAGTCAGATTTGCCTTCCAGGTATGTGACAGCAGCAGTGCTCAGCCCCACCCTCAGGACTTGTGATCTGAGAGAGAAAAGCACAAAAATTACAACTGATCCTTGTAAGAAGGTGTGTTATCTATACAGAGAAGTATATATATGTTATAACACAGACACAGGGCAACTTTTTGTTATAATACAGAGCGGCTGGGAACTTTTTATACAAGTGGCTTAACAAACACTTTAATAGGCATGAAAGGAATTATGCCATTGTGGAGAAGGAGTGGATGGCTATCAAGTGGGCCTTAGAAACCCTAAAATACTACCTACTGGGAAGGTCATTCAGGCTAGTCAATGACAGGAATGCCCCTTAAGTGGATGTGTAACAACCGGGAGAAAAATAGCCGGGTGACTAGGTGGTTCCTGGCCCTACAGGCATTTAAATTCTCAGTGGAACTGAAGTCCCCAGAATAACGCTGATGGCCTTTCCTGGGCCCACTGCATGATCAGGACAGTTGCTCTGCCCCAGGGGCTTGAGCAGAGGGGTGGGGGTACATGACGTTATGTGAGGCGCAATTATGCAATCATGTTGAGGCGACTAGTGAGAGTCCGACGTGGGTTTTGCCAGCCACCGTGACGGAGCTGGTTCCGGCCCAGACTTTCTGGTCCACTCAAACTCCTTTCCACCTTCATTTAATGACAGGAAGAGAGCAGAGGAGAGCTCTATCTTGGATCTCAGAGGGAGAAAGCTGAGTGAGCTCTGATTGCTAATTTGGACTCAATGTTCAAGGTTTGCACTGTGCTAATGTTTTGTGGGTGTCGGAGACAGCCTCACACTATATAGAGAGGAACCTGATTGTTTAGTTTAGCGCCGGGCGGCAAGGTTTTGTTTTCTGCTTTTTTTAATGTGTTTTGAGCTTGCAAACCTGTAATAATAAACCTGGCCATCCGCCAGATTTTAACCACTTGCCGTCCGCCCGCCACAGCATGACGGCGGCAAGATGGCTTGTTATCGCAAACCGCCGTCACAGGACGGCGGCTGCGATAACTAGCATGGTGAGGGCATGTGTGCCGCCGGAGGCACGCACGCTAACTGTGTCTCGGGGGGCCGGGGTACTCGATCGCCGCTGGCTACCCACTATAGCCCCCAGTGAAAGAACGGAGATCCGTGTAAGTAAACACGGATCTCCGTTCTGACAGGGGGGAAGGGCTGTGATCACAGGCTTCTTGTATATGGAAGCCATGATCACTCCCATCCCCCTGCCAGCCCAGCACCAATACAGTTAGAACACAGTGAGGGAACACAGTTAACCCTTTGAGCGCCCCCCTCCAGGTTAACCCCTTCACTGCCAATGGCATTTACACAGTAATCAGTGCATTTTTATAGCGCTGATCACTTTATAAATGCCAATGGTCCCAAAAAAGTGTCAAAATGGTCCGACATGTCCGCCGCAATATCGCAGTACCGCTAAAAATCGCAGATCACCGCCATTACTAGTAAAAAATAAAAAAAACTAAAAACCCCAGAAATGAATTCTCATCATCCGTAAACGCAGCAACTTTTGCGCAAATCAATCAACAAATGCTGATTGCGATTTTTTTAACCAAAAATATGAGGAAGAATATAAATCGGCCAAAACCGATGAAAAAAATGTTTTTTAATTTTTTTTTTTGGATTCGTATTTTAGCAAAAAGTAAGAAAAACTGTTTTTCTTGCAAAATTGTCGCTGTTTTTTTATTTATAGCGGCGATCAGGAATGATGCAGAGGGGATAAAATACCACCAAAAGAAAGCTCTATTTGTGGGAAAAAAAGGACGCAAATTTAGTTTTGTCGCATGACCACGCAATTGTCAGTTAAAGCGACACAGTGCCGAATCGCAAAAAGTGCTCTGGTCCTAAAGTGTGAAATCCTTCCGGGGATGAAGTGGCTAAAGAAACTGACCTCCATGCTAAATCTTTTCCTCTGAAAAGTGATGCCCACGAGCTAATCTCCCACAATATATACATATACATTATCTCACAAAAGTGAGTACACCCCTCACATTTTTTGTAAATATTTTATTATATCTTTTAATATGACAATACTGAAGAAATTACACTTTGCTACAATGTAGCCATTAATGTCTAAACTGCTGGCAACAAAAGTGAGTACACCCCTGAAAATATCCAAATTGGGCCCATTAGCCATTTTCCCTCCCCGGTGTCACGTGACTCGTTAGTGTTACAAGGTCTCAGGTGTGAATGGGGAGCAGGTGTGTTAAATTTACTGTTATCGCTCTCACTCTCTCATACTGGTCACTGAAGGTTCAACAGGGCACCACATGACAAAGAACTCTCTGAGGGTCTGAAAAAAAGAATTGTTGCTCTACATCAGTGGTTCTCAACTCCGGTCCTCGGGACCCCCCAACAAGCCAGGTTTGCAGGATAACTGAAATACATCACAGGTGATATCATTTGCTGCTCAGTGATTGCAGTGTTCTAGTCTGCATCTCCCCCAAGGGAATACTTAAAATCTGGCCTGTTGGTGGGTCCCGGGGACCGGAGTTGAGAACCACTGCTCTACATAAAGATGGCCTAGGCTATATGAAGTGAATTGCCAAGACCCTGAAACTGAGCTGCAGCATGGTGGCCAAGACCATACAGCGGTTTAACCACTTCAGCCCCGGAAGGATTTCACACTTTAGGACTAGAGCACTTTTTGCGATTCGGCACTGTGTCGCTTTAACTGACAATTGCGCGGTCGTGCAACATTGTACCAAACAAAATTTGCATCCGTTTTCCTCACAAATAGAACTTTCTTTTGGTGGCATTTCATCCCCTCTGCGTCATTTATGATCACCGCTATAAATAAAAAAAGTGCGAAAATTTTGTAAAAAAAACAGTTTCTTACTTTTTGCTTAAATACAAATCCAAAAAAAAAATATATAAAAAAACATTTTTTTTCATCGGTTTCACCTATTTATATCCTTCCTCATATTTTTGGTTAAAAAAATCGCAATCGGCTTTTATTGATTGGTTTGCACAAAAGTTGCTACGGATGATGAGAATTGATGATGAGAATTCATTTCTGTGGGGGGTTTTTTTTTCATTTTTTACCATGGCGGCGATCTGCGATTTTTAGCAGTACTGCTATATTGCAGTGGACATGTCGGACCATTTTGACACTTTTTTGAGACCATTGGCATTTATACAGCGATCAGTGCTATAAAAATGCACTAATTACTGTGTAAATGCCATTGGCAGTGAAGGGGTTAACCTGGAGGGAGCACTCTAAGGGTTAAATGTGTTCCCTAGGTGTGTTCTAACTGTATGGGGGCTGGGCTGGCAGGGGGAGGGGAGTTATCATGGCTTCCATATACAGGAAGCCTGTGATCACAGCCCTTCCCCCTCTATGAGAACGGAGATCCGTGTTTACATACACAGACCTCCGTTCTCTCACTGCGGGGGGGGGGGACATTGCGGGTAGCCGGCGGAGGTCGAGGCCCCCGTACCCGCTCCCTGGCCCCCCCCTGGATACAGTGAGCGCGCCTCCGGAGGCGTGCGCTCACAATGGTAGTGTCTTGCACCTGGTGGTGGCGTCTGACTTATGCAGGGAGTAACCAGTCTTGCACACCTGACTCGAGAACCCCTGGTAGAGCAGACGGAGGTTCTGGAGTGCAGGATGACACGAGGGCTGGACTGGTGATGGGATGCCCTTCCTGGCTTGTGCAGCTGGATAGGATAGTGGTACAGGCTGGGTCGGCAACTGGCTGTGTGGTACAGAAGGGTAAAGCAGAAGGATCGTAAGGGCAGGCTGGGTTGTCAACGGGCTGGCAGCAGAGGTACGAAGGGATGATCAGAAGAGTGGTCGTGGACAAGCTGGGATCGGTGCAGGCAGATATCAATCAAGGTTGATCAAGCCGGGTCACAGGTAAACAGGTACAGGTAACAGGTCTCTCAGGAATACTGCATGCTGTAGAATGGACAGCACCGGCTGCATGGTGTTGTCCGGTTTAAATGGATTGTTTGGCGCCACAGCATTGCGCACGTGCCCGCGCACCTGCCGCGTTCCCGCGCGCACACCTGCAGCATGCGTACGCACTCCTGTGTGCGCCTGCGCAAAGGAATGGGCATTCTGGAAGGATTAACAACAGAGGTTCCCTGAATAGGTATTCCAGAAGAATTAGCAACAAAGGTTCCCTGAATAAGCATTCCAGAAGGATTAGCAACATAGGTTCCCTGAATAAGTATTCCAGAAGGATTAGTAACAGAGGTTCTCTGACACGTTTCCTGACATTGCCCCCCCCCCCCCCAAGGGGCAGCCTCCGGATGCCCAGGCGGGTTCTTCTTCCAAGATGGTTCCTTCTAAAAGAACTAATCAATTCCTCCGCATGCACATTTGCCTCGGGCTTTCAGGAGCTCTCCTCTGATACCATACCCCTTCCACTTGACCAGATACTGCATGGAATTGCCCCTCTTCCTGCAATCCAGGATAGCTTCGATTTCTTAGATGGGCAGGCTAGTCTTAGATTTCTTGTGGCAAGCCAGACCTAGTTACCTGGTTGGAGATCCAGTTCCCCTCACTTCTTTTTATCAAAGGCATTTTTGTTGAGTTCCATCATTCTGGACAGTGTCTCCTGCAGGAGTTTCTGATTTTTATTCAGGAATTCGGCAGTTTCATGCAGGGCTGATACCTCTGGTTTCTGGTGTTATGTTGGGCAGAAATGTTGGGTGGTAGCCGTAGTTCGCCCAGAACAGTGATTGTTTGGTTGCTGAGTGGATAGTATTACTGTAAGCAAACTCAGCTAGTGGTAATAATGTGACCCAATCATCCTGAGAGAACGATGAAAAACAGCGAAGACATTGTTCCAGGGTTTGGTTCGTTCTCTCAGTTTGTCCATTCGTTTGTGGATGGTAGGCAGAGGAAAAGGATAATTCAATTTCCAAAGCAGAGCATAAGGCTTTCCAGAACCGGGATGTGAACTGGACTCCATGGTCCGAAACGCAGACAACCTCTTTAATGAAGATTTCTGCGGTTTCCGCAGCAGTAGGATTGCCCTTCATGGGGAGGAAATGAGCCATCTTTCTTAGACGGTCCACGACCACAAAAATAGCATTGTATCCATCAGAGGGTGGCAACTCAACAAAGAAGTCCATAGAGATCCGGGACCAAGGTCGCTCAGGAATTGGCAGTAGCCCCCAAGCTCAGGTCTTACTGGTCTTGTTCTGTGCACAGATGGAGCAAGAGTTGACATACTTTTGGCAGTCTTCACTGGCTAACGGCCACCAGAAAGAGCGTAGCAGTAGTTCTGTGGTTTTGCGACGGCCAAAGTGCCCAGCCAGTTTATGATCATGGTAGAGTCTAAGGACGGTTACACGTTGTTCCTTTGGAACATAGAGCTGGTTGCCATGCCACCGCAGCCTGTCCTTTGAGAGCACATTAGGGTCGGTTGGCCCGGAGGTACCAGCAAGGGTTCACCTGATCTGGGAGAACAAATCTTCCTGTGATAGCAGAAAGTTTTGTGGTGGAAGGATAGTGTCCAGAAGGACTGAGGTTCCAGGTTCATAGAACATTCAAGACAGGGCGTCCGGCTTCACATTTTTTGACCGAGGCTTGTATGTGATGTGAAACAAAAAGCGAGAGAAAAAGAAGGCCCAACGGGCTTGGCGGGGCTTAAGTCTCTTGGCTGTTCTGAGGTATTCCACGTTTTTGTGATCTGTGTAGATCAAGATGGGATGTGAGGCCCCTTCCAGCAAATACCGTCATTCTTCAAGAGCGGATTTAATGGCCAGCAGTTCTCTATCCCCTACATCATAGTTTTTATCTGGGGGAGATAGCTTCCAGGAGAAGAATGCTACTGGATGAAGCTGGGCCTTGGACCCCTGTCTTTGGGGAGAGAACAGCTCCCACAGCAGTTTCGAACGCATCCACCTCCAGTACGTAGGGCAGGGTCAGATCAGGATGCTTCAGAACAGGAGCAGAGGTAAAAAGTGCATTCAAAGTCTGGAAAGCTGCTTGGGCTTCTGTGGTCCAGTGGAACCATGAGTTCTGCTTTGTGAGTTGCATGATTGGTGATATTATGGCGGAGAATCCCTTTAAAAACTTGCAGTAGAAATTGGCAAATCCTACGAAGCGTTGGACCCCTTTTTTATCCGCAAGAGCTGGCCAATCTAAGAAGGTGGGGGCCTTTTGGGGGTCCATTGTGATGCCAGTGACTGAGAGGATCAGTACGAGAAATGGAATACTGGAGCGCTCAAAAGCGCATTTCTCCGCTTTAGCACATAATCCATGCTGCCGGAGGCGGCTGAGGACACAGCTGACATGAGTACGGTGCTCTTCCAAGGAGCAAGAGAAGATCAGGATGTCTTTGAGATATATAATCACTAACAAGTCCAGGTAATCTCGAAAGACATTGTTCATAATATGCTGAAAGGTCGTGGGGCATTGCAGATCCCAAAGGACATGACCAAATATTCAAAATGCCCAAAGCAGGTTCTGAAGGCAGTCTTCCATTCATCGCCTTCGTAAATGCGGATGAGGTTATACGCCCCACAGAGATCCAACTTAGTGAAGATCTTGGCAGAACCTAACCTTTGAATAAGTTCTGGGACCAAAGGCAGGGGGTAACAGGTGTGAGCAGCGGACTGACTAGTCCCCGGTGTGGCAGGTGCCGCCAACTCTTGTACCCATTCTTCCAGGCGGGTATAGCCCTCCTGCAGGTTCTTTACCACCTGCGTGAGCCCTGCCAGGTGGGCACAGAGTTCTTCCATGTCAGAGGTTACTCCCTGCGCAGACTTGGACATGGCTGTCCGTTACTGTCACACACCTGGTGGTGGAGTCTGACTTATGCAGGGAGTAACCAGTCTTGCTCACCTGATTCGAGAACCCATGGTAGAGCAGACAGGCGGTTCTGGAGTGCAACATGACACGAGGGCTGGACTGGTCCACAGATGGTGATGGGATGTCCAGGTATAGGCAGGGTTGTCAACGGGCTGGCAGCAGAGGTACAAAAGGATGATCAGAAGAGTGGTCATGGACAAGCCGGGATCGGTTCAGGCAGATATCAATCAAGGTCAATCAAGCCGGGTAACAGGTAAACAGGTACAGATAACAGGTCTCTCAGAAATACTACACGCTGTAGAATGGACAGCACCAGCTGCATGGTGCTGTCCTGTTTAAATGGATTGTTTGGCGCCACAGCGCCGCACATGTGCTCGCACACCTGCAGCGTTCCCGCACGCACACTCAGCATGCGTGTGTGCTCCTGTGATCGACTGCACAAAGGAATGGGCAATCTGGAAGGATTAACAACAGAGGTTCCCTGAATAGGTATTTCAGAAGAATTAGTAATAGAGGTTCTCTGACACGTTTCCTGACAGGTAGTTATCGCAGCCGCCGTCAGGTGATGGCGGTTTGAGACAACCGAGCCACTTTGCCGCCATCACGCTGCGGCGGGCGGTGGGCAAGTGGTTAACAGACAGATACCACTCAGAACAGGCCTCGCCATGGTTGACCAAGGAAGCTAAGTGCATGTGCTCAGCGTCATATTCAGGGGTTGTCTTTGGGAAATATATATGTATGAGTGCTGCCAGTATTTCTGCAGAGGCTGAAGGGGTGAGGGATCTTCCTTCAGTGCTCAGACCATACGCCGAACACTGCATCAAATTGGTCTGCATGGCTGCCGTCCCAGAAGAAAGCCTCTTCTAAAGATGATGCACAAGAAAGCCAGCAAACAGTTTGCTGAAGACAAGCAGACTAAGGACATGGATGTCCTGTGGTCTGATGAGACCAAGATAAATGTATTTTGGTTCAGATGGTGTCAAGCATGTGTGGCAGAAACCAGGTGAGGAGTACAAAGACAAATGTGTCTTGCCTACAGTCAAGCATGATGGTGGGAGTGTCATGGTCTGGGGCTGCATGAATCCTGCCAGCACTGGGGAGCTACAGTTCATTGAAGGAACCATGAATGCCAACATGTACTGTGACATACTGAAGCAGAGCATGATCCCCTGATCCCCTCCCTTCTGTGACTGGGCCGCAGGGCAGTATTCCAACATGATAACCATCCCAAACACACCTCCAAGACAACCACTGCCTTACTAAAGAAGCTGAGGGTAAAGGTGATGGACTGGCCAAGCATGTCTCTAGACTTAAACCCTTTTGAGCATCTGTTTGGCATCTTCAAAAGGAGGGTGGAGGAGCGCAAGGTCTCTAACATCCACCAGCTCCATCATGTAGGAGTGGAAGAGAACTCCAGTGGCAACCTGTGAAGCTCTGGTGAGCTCCATGCCCAAGAGGATTAAGGCAGTGCTGGAAAATAATGGTGGCCACACAAAATATTGACACTTTGGGCCCAATTTGGACATTTTCACTTAGGGGTGTACTCACTTTTGTTGCCAGTGGTTTAGACATTAACCAGTTCCGTACCGAGTCATTGTAAAATGACGTCGGCAAAAACCCTTCCTCAATCTGGGCGGGCATCATATGACGTTCTTCGCTTTTCCCCGCTACTGTGGGCCCCCGATCCAGTGTGAGAAGAGTGCAAAACTG
Organism: Glandirana rugosa; assembly: GCA_018402905.1. Taxonomy (NCBI): domain Eukaryota; kingdom Metazoa; phylum Chordata; class Amphibia; order Anura; family Ranidae; genus Glandirana; species Glandirana rugosa. The sequence continues at coordinate 62,007 of BLSH010197117.1, read as the reverse complement.
TGAGTTACAATATCTTGAGCTATTTACTGTGCCCAGATTTTGACCCACTCAAATAAAGAGTACCTGTCTGAGCTCATCAGAGTACCTGTCATCCGATCTGAGTACCCGTCAGTGAGCTCATCAGAGTACCCTATCATCACATCAGAGCACCTGTCAGTCCATCAGAGTACTTGTCAGTCCATCAGAGTACCTGTCAGTCCCTCAGAGTACCCGCTATACCATCAGAGTACCCGCCATACCATCAGAGGTCCTGCCATACCATCGGAGTACCCTATCATCACATCAGAGTACCTGTCAGTCCATCAAAGTACCTGTCAGTCCATCAGAGTAGCTGCCATACCATCGGAGTACCCGCCATACCAATGAGAGTACCCGCCATACCATCAGAGTACCTGTCATACCATCAGAGTACCTGTCATACCATCAGAGTACCCTATCATAACATCAGAGTATCTGCCAGTCCATCAGAGTACCTGTCAGTCCATCAGAGTATCCATCAGTCCATCAGTGTACCCGTCAGTCCGTCAGAGTACCTGCCATACCATCAGAGTACCTGTCAGTCCATCAGAGTACCTGTCAGTCCATCAGAGTATCTGTCAGTCCATCAGAGTACCTGTCAGTCCATCAGAGTAACTTCCATACCATCAGAGTACCTGTCAGTCCATCAGAGTATCTATCAGTCCATCAGAGTTACCTGTCAGTCTATCAGAGTACCTGCAATACCATAAGAGTACCTGTCATACCATCAGAGTACCCGTCAGTTCATCAGAGTACCCGTCAGTCCATCAGAGTACCCATCAGTCCATCAGAGTACCCGTCAGTCCATCAGAGTACCTGCCAGTCCATCAGAGTATCTGCCAGTCCATCAGAGTACCTGTCAGGCCATCAGAGTACCTGTCATACCATCAGATTACCTATTAGCCTATTAGTCCCTGACAAGCAGTCCATCAGTGTCACCTGTCATACAGCCACCATGTCCAAAAGAGTATACACTCCAGAAGAGGCATATCAAATGCTAAGCCTGACCGATGAGAGCAGTGGGGAGCTCTCATCGCCCAGTGACAGTTCTGATTCCGGTTCTGATTTGGAATACCAGCCCACTGAAGAAATTGTATCATCGTCTGAATTTGAGGAGGAAGTAGTCCATCGGAAAAGAAGATGGTTTGAAGATGAGGCAGCTACCAGCAGCACCAGAGACTCTAATGGCCAATCGGCAAATGCCAATGGCACTAGACCACAGGAAGAGAGGCCTAGTACAAGCACTGGAATTTCACAGCAAAGAATTAGGGCCCAAACCCAGCTTCCAGATTCCTTGGCAAAACCACAGTGGCTGCCTTCTAGCACAGGGTCAACCACAATCCCCCCTTTCACAGCACAGCCAGGTGTGTAGGTCAACATGGAAGGTTTTTCCGAAATAGATTTTTTAAATCTATTTTTCCCTAATGAGCTAGTGCAAAGCATCGTGGACCAGACAAACCTTTATGCCCAACAACACATTCGGAACAACCCCAACTCATTCTATGCCCATCTTTTTGAATGGAGACCCCTAACCGTGGAGGAGCTTAAAATATTTTTTGGGCTCACGTTCAACATGGGGATTATAAAAAAAAAAGGAACTGCACGCATATTAGTCTACCCACCCCATCCACCATATGCCAATTTTTTCATCTGTCATGACTATGTCCCATTATGACATGATATTGCGGTTCCTGCATTTCAGCAATAACTCGCAGTGCCCCCCCAAAATCATCCCGACTTTGATAGATTGCTTAAAATTCGCCCCCTGATTGTTTTTTTTTTGCTAAAACGTTTGCTGAACTCTATATTCCTGAGCAGAATATCTCTGTGGACGAATCCCTGGTCCATTTCACAGGCCGCCTGGGTATGAAGCAGTACATCCCGAGTAAGAGGGCCAGGTACGGATTAAAACTCAACAAGCTTTGTGAAAGTTCGACTGGATACGCGCACGCCTTTCATGTATATGAAGGCAAAGACTCCCATCTCCAGCCCCCTGACTGTCCATCGTACATGGGAATACGTGGGGGAATTGTCTGAGAATTGGCATATCCACTCCTCAAAAAAGGATATTATATCTACATGGACAATTATTATACGAGTTTGCCCCTTTTCCGCCACCTATATCGAGAGGATACTTTGGCCTGTGGTACAGCAAGAAAAAACAGAAAGGGCTTCCCACGGGGTCTAGTCAATACAAATATACAAAAGGGGAATCAGCAGGTCTCAGGAACGAGGACGTTTTGGCTGTGAAGTGGAGGGATAAGAAAGACATGTACATCATGTCCACAATCCACGATGCCACCTCAGTGGAACTTCTCAGAAGACAGGGTCCCGTTGAAAAGCCTCACTGTATCCACGAGTACAATAAATTAATGGAGGGTGGTGGATTTAAATGACCAGATGTTGCAGCCTTATCTAGCAACTCGAAAATCCCTCTTCTGGTACATATTTCATATGGCCATGTGCAATGCATACGTCACCTACTGGAAATCAACAGAAAGACCCAACCCCTTCCTAAACTTCATTCAAGACGTCATCACTGCCCTGATATATCAACAAGGATCCCCCCCCCAGAATGCATTTGCTCCGATTGTGTCAGCAGACTGCATGAGCGTCATTTTCCTGACCATATTCCCCCATCAGCAACTGGAAGAAGAAGCGAAAAAAATGTCGGGTGTGCAGCAAAAGAGGAGTTAGGAAAGACACCAGTTTCTATGGTTCCCAATGTCCCTCCAATCCTGGCCTTTGCATCGGGGAATGCTTCAAATGCTTTCATATACTTGTAAATTATTAGTATTTCAATAATATTTCAAATAGACTGACATTTCCCCATTTTCAATTCCTGTGCTGATTATTTCCCTGGAGCCTCAACCAACCATACCACTGCCTTCCATGTGAACTGACCCTGGCCTGTTTATTGACTATGCCTCTGCCTGCCGTCTGCATTGTTTATCCGCCATATTTCTGCCTTTCACGTGAACTGACCCTGGACTGTATGGACTATGCCTCTGCCTACCGTCTATTTCTGCCTTTTACCTGCACTGACCTCGGCCTGTTGACCATGTTTTTGCCTGCCCCTTGGACTGATCTTTCACCCTGCTACACAGAGGTCTCACATATGTGAGGGGCTCCAGAATGATGTTCTGATTTGAGAAAACTAGTTATTGGTTTTCTCTTTGTTTTGTAATTCCCAGAACAGGGTCTGGTGTCCGGAGGCTTCAAAGCGATTTGGGTGGGAGAAGCTTCTACCCCTGTCCCCATTCTTTCCTGACCGAGGCCCTAAGCTTGATGGTCCCGCCTGCTGTCTGGACAAATGCTTTGGATGTACTGGAAATATCTCTGCCTGCACTGACCCAGGACTTTTTATGGACCATGTGCCTCCTGCCTGGACCCAATACTTTGGCTGTACTGACCATATCTCTGCCTGCTGCCTGTACTATGAACAGTATTCCTGCCTGCTGCATGGATGATCCTTTCGCTGCTGCTGACCACATCCCTGCCTGCTGCCTGGACCAATGCTTTGACTGTGCTGACAATAGCTCTACCTGTACTGACTATGGACAGTATTCCTGCCCACTGCCTGTTTTGCTGTCGCTGTTCACGTTCCAGCCTGCTGCCTGGACCGATGCTCTCCTCTGTTGACCACTGCACTACTAAAACCGCAGGTAATCTTTTCTTACCCTTTGCTCAGCAGAATGTATTTTGGTTTGTAATTGGTATGTACAGTACATGATATGTGTTAGAAATATGAAGGGTCTTCAACAATGTGATAGGTTGGCAGGAATTTATATGTGTGATTTATGTTCCTAGAACACCTGGAGATGGATGTTGGGCCTCTGTATGTGGCCAAGCTGTGTAAAAGTCTCACACATGTGGTATCACCATACTCAGAAAAAGGAACAGAATGTATTTTGGAGTTTCATGTTTGCTATGTACATGCTATGTGTTGGAAATATCTTATGAATGGACAACTTTGTTTAAAAAAAAATACGTTTTCATTTTTTTCCACATTTTCCAAAAACATTTGGAAAAAAATGAACCGTTCGAAAGACTCATTACGTCCCATAGATTATACGTTGGGGTGTTTTCTTTCCAAAATGGGGTCATTTTGTGGGCATTTTCATTGTCCTAGTGCTCCAGAGCCTTCAAACTTGTGATAGGTTGGCAAGAATTTATGTGTGTGATTTATGTCCCTAGAACACCTGAAGATGGATGTTGGGCCTCTGTATGTGGTCAGCTATGTAAATGTCTCACACATGTGGTATCACCATTACTCAGGAGGAGTAGCAGAATGTATTTTGGGGTGTCATTTTTGCTATGTACATGCTATGTGTTGGAAATATCTTATAAATGGACAACTTTGTGTAAAAAAATGCGTTTTCATTTTTTTCCACACTTTCCAAAAACATTTGGAAAAAATGAACCATTCAAAAGACTCATTATGCCCCATAGATTATACGCTGGGGTGCTTGCTTTCCAAAATGGGGTCATTTTGTGGGCAATTCCATTGGCCTGGGGCTCCAGGGCCTTCAAAAATGTAATAGGTGGTTGAGAAATGAGATGTGTAATTTATGCTCGTAGAATGCCTAAAGGTGCTACTTTAATGTTAAGCCTCTGTATGTGCCAGGCTGTGTAAAAGTCTCATACATGTGGCATCACCATACTCAGGAGGAGTAGCAGAATGTATTTTGGGGTTTCATTTTTGCTATGTACATGCTATGTGTTGAAAATATCTTATAAATGGACAACTTTGTGTAAAAAAAAAATGCGTTTTCATTTTTTTCCACATATTCCAAAAACTTCTGGAAAAAAATGACATGTTCAAAAGACACATTATGCCTCATAGATTATACGTTGGGTGTTAGCTTTCCATAATGGGGTAATTTCGTGGGCAATTCCATTGTTCTAGTGCTCCAGGGCTTTCAAAATTGTGATAGGTGGTTGAGAAATGAGATGTGTGATTTATGCTTGTAGAACGCCTAAAGGTGCTTCTTTAATGTTAAGCCTCTGCATGTGGCCAGGCTGTGTAAAAGTCTCACACATGTGGTATCGCCATACTCAGGAGGAGTTGCAGAATGTATTTTGGGGTGTTGTTTTTGCTATGTACATGCTATGTATTGGAAATATCTTATAAATAGACAACTTTGTGTAAAAAAAATGCATTTTCATTTTTTTTCCCACATTTTCCAAAAACTTCTGGAAAAAAATGAACCATTCAAAAGACTCATTATGCCTCATGGATTATACGTTGGGGTGTTAGCCTTATAAAATGGGGTCATTTTGTGAGCGTTTCCATTGTTTTGGTGCTCCAGGACCTTCAAACCTGTAATAGGTTGTTGAGAAATTAAATGTGTAATTTATGCTTCTAAAACGCCTAAAGGTGCTACTTCAATGTTGGTCCTCTGTATGTGGCCAGGCTGTGTAAAAGTCTCACACATGTGGTATCGCCATACTCAGGAGGAGTAGCAGAATGTATTTTGGGATGTCATTGCAAGTATGCATATGCTGTGTGTGAGAAATAACTTGTTATTATGACAATTTTGTGTAAAAAAAAAAAAAAAATCTTCATTTTGCAAAGAATTGTGGGGAAAAAAATTACAACCTAAAAAAATTCACCATGCCTCTTACTAAGTACCTTTGGATGTCTACTTTCCAAAAAGGGGTCATTTGGGGGGTATTTGTAATTTACTGGCTTGTTAGTGTCTCACAAAATGAGATAGGCCATCAGTACATCAGATGTGATCAATTTTTAATGATTTGCACCATAGCTTGTAGACTCTATAACTTTCACAGAGACTAAATAATATATACTAATTTGGGTTATTTTTACCAAAGATATGTAGCAGTATACATTTTGGCCCAAATTTATGAAGAAAACTTACTTTTTTGCAAAATTATACAATAAAAACTAAAAAAAAGTGTTTTTTTTTTTTTTTTCAAAATGTTGGCTCTTTTTTCGCTTATATTGCTAAAAATAAGAAACCCAGCCGTGAGTAAATACCACCAAAAGAAAGCTCTATTTGTGAGAAAAAATTATACAAATTTTGTTTGGGTACAGTGTAGCATGAGAGAGTAATTGAGATTCAAAGTGTGAGAGCACTGAAAGCTGAAATTGGTCTGGGCAGGAAGGGGGTATAAATGTCCTGTATTGAAGTGGTTAATGGCTGTGTGTTGAGTTATTTTGAGGGGACAGCAAATTGACACTGTTATACAAGCTGTACACTCACTACTTTACATTGTAGCAAACTGTAATTTCTCCAGTGTTGTCACATGAAAAGATATAATAAAATATTTACAAAAATGTGAGGGGTGTGCTCACTTTTGTGAGATACTGTATATTTACCTTTTTGTTTAATCTGGTCCGGTCACACCATTCTGCAGCTCCAGCTCTCCTGTGTAAGGGAGCACTTGATGGGACCCATGGGCTCCCATGACTCAATTTTGTTGGTGCTCCCTATTGTAGCAAATATGCACTGAAACAGGGGAGCCAAAGCTGCTGGATTATATGATCGGACCAGATTAAAAAAAGGCAAGTACACAGATTATTTTATACAGGGTATGCAGGATAGGTAGGGGGATGAGGGAGGGAATGTTATTAAGAATAGTTTGCCTTTTCTTCCCCTGTAAGTGCAATTACACTTATTTTACAGATACCCCCTGTGTGGCCTCTCAGTCTTGTACTCATTCAGTGAAATATTGGCAATGCTGCACTCTTGATTCATTTGTATGGAGAGTTATTACTCCATACTCTGGCAGATTACATACTCTCCATTTGACTGAGTAGGGAATGCCATGTACATCGGAGGGTCACAGTGTAGAAGATTCTGACAAGTGGCTGTGTGATGCCAATAAGGCTGCACAGCTGAGATCTCGCTGGATTGGGAATAGGTAGGTACAGTGTAAGACTAACAGAGGGGACTTGGGGCAGGGAAGGTTAATAAAATAGGTCTAACTGCACTTATTTTGCACCATATATCCAAGGGCAATATAATGATTTGGCAAAATAACTTTTTCTACCAAGGTCTATAAAATGGCATTAAAAAGACATTAGCTGTGTATGGAGGATAATTTTTTTTTAATAAATGTTAGATTTTTCTACTAATTAAACTAGGGAAATGGCCTTTATATGTAATGATTACATTTATTTAATTTAAATATTTAAAATATATTTAATCAGCTACCAAATTAAAGTATCTTAAAGCATTAGAGTAGACTATGAAAATTATTCCAACACACTCCTGAAAAAATGTTCTAGGACTTTAAAGCTCAGATTTTTTCCTTAATTTAGGGATTGTCGATTAGCTCACTGTTTAGAGGAAGTGTCAGATCTCCATGTGAAAGCAGTGGTCTGACTCTCTCAGGTGCTGCTGGTATGGGAAACTTTTCCCTTTCAGTGGTACTTACCATACCACCAAAAATTAACATTAGAGTATTTGTTCCTCATGAGACAGATCATGGTCTGTACAGCGCTTTTACAGTACAAACACATACGCTTAATAAAAAAAACAAACAAAAAAAAATATTTTTTTTACAACTGGACTGCATAACAAAATAAAATCCTGAGGTTTCAGTTTAATTGGGCCAGATGAGTGACAGTTTGTGGTTAAGCATTTCATTTTCCTGGTTAAGCAATACAGCTTCCTATGAGTGATCATTGACTAGTAGTGGTGTGTGTGTGTATCACAAGAATGTCTGGCCAAAGTTAGAAGTCCTTTGCAAGCTAAAAAAGTAATCGTACTGTAAATGTATTTGACTCTTACATTTAGTAATTTCCGGGGGGCAGTCTGGTGA
>BLSH010197117.1:24187-44561 GCA_018402905.1 Glandirana rugosa | reverse complement strand
TCTACCCTAACACTTATTTAGTGTCACAAGGGTCGCAAGTACAGCGATCGGTAAAAATCAGATCGCTGAACTATGTGACAGGGGGTGACAGGGAGTGAAAGGGTTAACTGGGGGGTGATCAGGGGGCGATCAAAGGGTTAAATGTGCCTATGTGTACTGGTGTTAGTGTAGTGATTGTGCAACTAACGTTTTTTGATGTCCTCTCTCCTCTCTGCAACGGAAAAGAAAGCAGAGAGGGGAGATGACATCACTTCCCCTACCTGTGTTTACATTTCACAGGTAGGGGAAGAAATCTCATTCGCTGGACGATCAACATGAATAGACCAAAATCCATTGGTCTATTCATGTTGACTGAAGGGTCTGGCAACGAATGAGACCACCGAGACCGCGCTGGAGGGCGCGCGCCCTCTAGCTGTGCACGCGATCGCCGCCTATTTACGGCGATTCGCGCAGGGCTCCCCGACTGCCGCCGTGAAAACACGGCGCGCGGTGGGGAACCTGTTAAAGCAATCTACCGGGCTGGCCAAAACTACCTCTGGGGGCTGCTCTCACTGTGAAGAAACCTTTTCGTATTTGGAGATGAAATCTTTTTTCCTCTAGACGTAAAGAGTGCCCCTTTGTCCTTTGTGATGACCTTAAAGTAAATAACTCCACACCAAGTTCACTATATGGACCACTTATGTATTTGTACATGTTGATCATATCCCACCTTAATCTCCTCTTCTCAAGAGAGAATAAATAAAGTTCCTCTAATCTTTCCTCATATCTGAGCTCCTCCATGCCTCTTATTAGTTTGGTTTCCCTTCTCTGCACTTTCTCCAGTTCCCCGATATCCTTTTTGAGAACTGGTGGGGAAAACAGAACTGCATATTCCAGATGAGGTCTTAGTAATGATTTGTACAGGGGCAAAATTATGTCTCTATCTCTGGAGTCCATACCTCTCTTAATACAAGAAAGGATTTTGCTTGCTTTGGAAACTGCAGCTTGGCATTGCATGCCATTATTAAGCTACCAAAACCCCCAGATCCTTCTCCACAATGGATTCCCCCAGTTGTACTCCCCCTAGTATGTACGATGCATGCATATTCTTAGCCCCCAAAAGCATAACCCAATTAGACAGTGCATTGAGGTCTGCTTGTAAGTTGGAGTCATCCTATAAGGACGTTATTCCACTGCATAGTTTGGTGTCATCTGCAAACACTGAAATGGTACTTTTAATCCCAGACCCTATATCATTTATAAATATATTGAAAAGTATGGGTCCCAACACTGAACCTTGGGGTACACCACTGATAACCTTTGACCATTCAGAGTAAGAATCATTAACCACTACTCTCTGAATTAGGTCTTTTAGCCAGTTTTCTATCCATTTACAAACTGATCTTTCCAAGCCTGTAGACTTTAACTTACACATTAGCCATGTGTGGGGAACGGTGTCAAACGATTTCGCAAAATCCAAGTATACCAAGTATATGTCCAAGGTTTTACTTACCTCCTCATAAAAAGAAATCAGGTTTGTTTGACAACTTCTGTCTTTCATGAATCCATGCTGTCTGTTGCTTAAAACATTTTTTTCCAACAAAAGCTCATCTATGTGGCCTTTTTTTAAACTCTCCAGTATCTTCCCAACTATAGAAGTTAAACTAACAGGTCTATAGTTACTCGGTAAAGACTTTGATCCAGTGGTACTATTCCAGTCATTAAGGAGTCCCTAAAAATTAGATACAATGGCTTTGAAATGACAGAGCTCAATTCCTTTAGGATCCGTGAATGACTGCCATCTGGTCCAGGTGCTTTATCTACCTTTGTTCTGTCTAAATACTTCTGGACCACTTCACTTTTGAGCCATTGTGGATCATTTGTGGCTGTGTCACTACTACCCCCATCATGGACATGAGCTCCCCATGCTCCTTTGTATACACCTCTGAAGAATGTATTTAATAAGTTTGCCTTCTCTTTGTCCCCAGTCACACACTCTAGATTATTTTATAAAAGGCCTACATGCTCAGACCAGACCTTTTTACTATTAATATATTTGAAGAATTTTTTTTCGGGGTTTGTCTTACTATCTTTTGCAATCTGTCGTTCGTTTTGAATTTTTGCGTCCTTGATTTCCTTTTTACATATTCTGTTATATTCTTTGTAACATCTAAAAGATGATAGTGTTCCCTCATGTTTATATTTTTTAAATGCTCTTTTCTTTTCATTTATAACTTGTTTAACTTTGGCCGTGAGTTACATAGGTTTTATTTTTAGCCTTTTAAACTTATTGCCCATGGGAATATACCTTACAGTGAGTTTGCGTACAGTTTTTTTGAAAAATTCCCATTCCTGTTCTGTGTTCATCTATGCCAATATTCCCCCCCAGTCCAAATCCTGGAGAGCAGCCCTTATCCTTGTAAAATTTGCTCTCTTAAAATTAAGTGTTTTTATCTTTCCCGTATGTGTTTGTTGCTTGCAGCTTACATTAAATGAAATCATGTAATGGGTCACTGTTACCCATAGACTTGTCTTCCTGTCCTAGACTCCTCCGGTACCCTAACTAGTAGTCTGTGTCTTGCATGCCAGAAAGAACAGTGCCCTGGTGCTGCACTATGCCCCTGAAATTCAGTCCAGTTTGATTAGTGTAGGCAGTTTATGTTGTATGGGTGAAGGATAACATTGTCTGATTGCCGGATTGAACAGGTTAAAAGGTGTGCAGTCTTTATAAAGAAGGAAGTGTACATGTGGGAAGTTTGTTACTAATCCGGGTATGCAGACTATTTCCCATACTTAAGTTAGAGAGGCTTAATGGAGACTGCCGGAGGGGAAGGGGGTGGGGCACTGGGTGTCTTAAACATTATGGAGCTGGAAGATCTCAAGAACCCATTGGGAAGTCTGGTGCTACATGTCAGCACAAGGGTTAGGAAATCCAACTTGCTCTGTCCAGCAGCCAGGTACAATGAGAGGTGTTCCAGGACCTCGGAGAGGTGGTTGCCTTGTTCTCAGTGGAACAATTTCCACTGTGTAAAGACAGGCAGGTGTGGGTAGTGTTCAAGTTTACTATGAGTCACATGGATTGGTGGATGACTCAGTTCCGTGGTTGTCAAAACCCAACTTGCATTATTCTCATCCCTGAGTGCAGGGACTGAACATTGTGCATATACCTCAGTCAATTTGGGTACTATCCTCTCAGACTCTACTGTGTTATACCCTAGAGTCCAACTTGTTCTGATGGTTTATGAGTCTGGACAACCTCAGATAAGTGTTACTGGTGGGTGCTGGAGAAAGGAAGGGGTTGGGCTATGTCAATTGAAAAGGACAGAATCATGTGACAGCAATGCAGGCACAGGGAGGGGTCATGTCTAATGGATACCAAGGTAGTGTCCCAACTGGTCCTAAACAAAGTTAAAAATACTTGAGACCAGGGTACTGGTATCACATGTCTAGTGATACACTGTTTTCAGCATCAGGTTAAAGTGTACTTAGTGCAGTACACTACCTAGGGGAGTCGATTGTACATCTTCTCTTGTCCTTGGCATGGATATAGCAGGAACACCGGAGTGTAACCCTACTACCCCTAAGTGAAGGCTTTATATCTAACCTGACACCCCCTAACACATACAGAAACAGATACTGTTGTGACTCGGGGAGGAGTTAAAAGTTGGGTAGTTTAACTTTGGGCAACAGGATTTAGATAGTGCCAACAGTTTGTGCAGGACATTAATAGAAGGGCCCTGCTCAAGGAGATTATAATCAGGGGGAGGGGTAGTACAAAAAGTAATAGCTGCAGGGAATTGTCTGATGGAGCTGGCTGAGGTAAAGTCTTAGGTGGAGGCAGGTAGGCTTCCCTGAATAAATTAATTCTCAGGGATCACCTAATGGAGAAAGGGGTAGGGCCTGGCTGGACATACTAGGGTAAGGAGTTCCAGAGGTTCTGGAGTAGTACTCGTGTTGAGCATGGGAGGAGGTAACAAGGAAGCTGGGAATCAGGATGTCTCAAGTGGGGTGGAGTGGATGAGTTGGGTGATATCTTAAGATCAAACTAGATTAACCCAAATATCTCAGGCTCAGGTTTCTTAATGGGGAAAAAAAATGTATTCAGGTACTGCCCTAGGGCAACAGCTTTAGTAAACTCCACCCTGTTGCTGTCCTGATGTGGGTAACTATTAAGATACAGATGTAGAGTAGCGTGTGCATTTAAGAGAAGACCCTAGAACCATATATTTTTATTTTTGTTGTGGTTTTAGGGATAAGCCTCTAAATTGTAATCATATAGTGCAGTCAGGTCTACCTAAATTCTAAAAGTTTTTAATCATTTTTTTTCTCTTTTTCTCTCTCCTTAAGATCTGTGTACCTGACCTGCAAATGTACTGCTTGAACACTAATGTGGGAGAGGAGTTATCTACTTATTTATTTATTTTTCTCTTTATTTTATTTATTTATTTATTTTTACTTTTTTTTTTTTGCTAAGTTGTAGCAACAGCTGCAACGTATTCACTGTTTGTTTGTTTTTATGAATACAGATTCAATGCTCTTTGACATAAAATGAAATATGTGTGATAAATGGTCTTGGTTGAAGCAGCATTAAACCTGAGTGGTATTGTTTTCTTGCTTTTTGTTTTGTTTTCTCCTTTCTTTCTCATTATCATTTTTACTGTTTTTCTTGTTCATTTTCATTACTTTTCTTTGTTTCCTTTTCCTAGTTTAATACTATGCCCCCTAGGTTGTTTTGCTTTCCATCTTAGAAATCCTTAGATATTGTAACCAAGACATCAGTCCTATAATTTTTTAGCAAATTATGAGGTTTTGGCGTTCCTGCCCGACTCAGTTTCGAGTCAGATGGGGACCCACAGTCTTATAATGGTTTTCTGAAACATAGCACTAGCATACTTCACAACCATTGAAACCAAAGTATCCCTGGACATCCAGGTCTTATGTCTACACCCCCCAGTCTGCCTACTGCTTTAAGCTGAGCCCCGTGAGCAAGTGTGGTGTACCCAGGGAACTGGCACTAGCATGCAGTGTTGACTATCCCCACCTTCAGGGGCTCTAGTAGATACTGGCCGTCTCTCGGACTCTGTACACTGTGGGGAACCCACTCTACTTATCCACATTACAACCCTTTTAAGTACTCAGTATTAATGGCCAAACCATTGCGCCTGTCCAGAATTCCTCCAATAACTGTACACTGACATTCTCCCTTTTTCTTTTTGTATTCATGCACTGCTGTCTGAAGGCCCACCACTACCTGAAGAAGCTACAACAACAAACCAAGCAATATCCTGAGACAAAGGTGCAATGACTAGACTCTCATGAACTTTCCATCACCATGCTGAAAAGTGCCGTCTCGCGGTCCGATCCAATCTCTGCAATCATTACACAGCATACCTAAAGCTACAGGACTAAATATGCCAGGATCCCGCCATTGATGTTGGAGTTCTGCTCTTCCAAGGCAGAGGAGCATGGAAACATCACAGCACAGGTACTCATGGTCCGGATGTGAAGTCTCAGAGGCACCAGAACTTCTTTGATCACTCAGTCTCAAGTCTATCTTGATGTGTCTCAAAGGCACCAGGATTTATTTGCATTCTCAAGTCTACCTTTATGTGTCCCATCGTGCTCAAAATAAGAAGAGGAGGCCACAGTGGTGGTTGTTGGGGGGTTGGGCCTTCCGGGTGGTTGTGGGTGGGTACAAAATCATTGAGGGAGAGACTAAGTTCGAGAATGAACTTCAGGGGGAAATGTAATGGAAATATTGATATTTCATCTGAAATGAACATTTATGTGGACTTTTTGATAGTGGTCAGTTTCAAAGAAATTCCAGGGACTGAAATTCTGAGTACAGGCACTTTATATAACCCTGGAGCTATGTGTGAGGGTTTTCATCAAAAGACAGAAGAGGTGATGGGGAAGGAGAGCAGCTAAGGCAATGTATTTTGTTTGTAAGGGCCTCTAGTTTCTTCAACCCCCCCCCCAACGGAATGTGGCATTGTCTTACCATATGTGAAAGGGGGTGTCTTTACCTGTGAGGAGGATGGGTGGGCTTTGCAAGGGTATATACCAGAGGACAGTCTCCTGGGGCTCTCTTTTTGACTCTTGATCCTACAACAATGGTGATATAAGATTCTCTGTGCCCATATCTTCATTTTGCTATGTCCCTTTTTCTGTGAATTTCCTTCCTTAGTAACATTCTGTTTTTACATTGCTACACCATTTTATTTTGTGTATTACTCCCTTAGTATTTTATTGATAACTTTGATGCTTTTAAGGTTTTAACATCTACCCCATATTTGGTTATATGTGATTAGTGACTAGCTTCTTTTCTGTACAAATAAATTAGATCTTTATTTTTTAGCAAAGGTGTCATTGATTATTGATTTTATTCGTAATAACTGCAGCAGTCCCGCCACTGTGTAAGTATAGGGAAAATGTGCACAGGGTTCACACTAATGCAGAGTGTGTGGCTCTGGTGTAGTGTCTCTGAATGGAGAAAACTGAGTATTTTATTTTCTCCAAGTTTTGTAATCCCAGATTAGGATCTGTAGCTTGAAGGCTTCAAAGTGTCTGGGTGGGACGAAGCCTTCAATCCTGTGCCCAGGTCTTATTGGAGACCTGCAGGCTGTGTGAATGTGCAAGTGTACACACTCGTTATAAATGAGGCTTGGGTAAAGCTCATGGCTCCAGCGAGCAGGGAGGTGTGCTCCCAATTGAAGACAGGTGTGTGTTCCTTTTAGGAGACAGAGGTGCTATAGTTAAAATGGTTGTCAACCCGTGACAACCACTTTAACCTACAAGTAAGCCTATAATAAGGCTAACCTGTAGGTTCCCTGCATATCTCCCAAACCTGCACAGTTTAGGAGATATGCAGTGTTTTTGCATGTGCCCACATCATCTGCACATGCGCAGTGAAGAAATGGCCTCCATGCCGTCCTTCACTAAGATCATGCCATGACTGGCGGCTCCCGCTCACATTCACGGGAGTGACATCATGCGACTCTGGCCAGTCACAGAGCCGGAGATCGCGGCCCCAGAAGGAAGAGGGGCCGAAGCTGGACGCAGCCTGGAGCGGGGACATCGCTGGACATAACGGGCTTCCATTGCAGGTAAGTGGCACATAATGGGCTAATATGCGATGCATACTAGCCCATTATGCTTTTACATTGCAGGGTAACATAGAGGAAGCAAACCCCATTAGGGTTTACTTCCTCTTTAAGAAACAGCACTACATATTGGAGAGATTCCATGTCCATCAGGCTGAGAGAGTTAAGGTGGCTAGGAGACTGAATGAGTCTGGGAGGCTAGAGAGCCGGGAAAGCTGGGCAAGTCCAAGAAACTGAGGGGATCTGAAAGTCTCAGAGGTGTGAGAGAGCCCATGTTGTCAGGAGAACCCCTGTCGAGAGGCCTGTTGAAGAGGGAGGCAGGTGGCTTGTCATTTTCTGTTATGTTTTGATGGTATGGGCAACTGTTTGTGAACTATTAGTTTTTGTTTTAAATAAAATTGGGCTGGCAAGCCCAGACTGGCATGGCATCACTAAACATGCTTCTACCACTGAATGTGTGAGTGATTAACCACTGCGCTACCAGTCTCAATCTGCCGCAAGCCGACGTTGTCTCAGTCGCGGCAACCACAGGAAAACATTGCATTCTTATGTGCACTTGTTAATTTTACTGGCCAATAAACCTTTTTCAAGAGGAGGCGCACAATGAGAGTTTTTCTTTTCCTTTCCTCTACTATATACCGGAGCAAGAGAGTAGTGAAGCCATAGAGCGAACAGGTGGAAGGACGTATACCCACGGTCGGATGAGGGACCGCAAGCCTGTATTGACTCCTCCAAGTCGTACGACTGTGAGGGTCAATAGGATCTGGTAAGCAGGGCATCCTTACTTTATATCTGCACAAGGTGATGGCATGAGCACAAGCACTTTGATAATACATAGAACATTGATCGGGATGATTATGCAATAGCACATGAGTTGTATATTTACTTAATATTGTTAGCTCACATGCTTTATGATTCATACTTTTGTTCAGTTTACACTTTTATGTTGTAATAGTCATTCCCTAAACATTAATTTCCCCATTGTTTCAATTCAATTTAATTTTAGTTACCAGCACTGAGCAGCGCCTAATCCACCTCTAATTTTGTGATATTATTGAACTACACAGTGGTGGAGTTTCTGGTGGTGGCAGCAGCTCGGAGAGAAAAGTTCTTATCTGTTTGCACGTAATACTCAATACATATCATTTTGATCGCTGTGATTGGCTATCACAGTGATCGGTCACTGTGAGGTCCACCCCCCCTGTTTTCTGTCTCTGTGAATGGACAAGAATAATATATTGTATCCTTGCATTGTCCTTTCAGAGATATAAATAAAATGTGTGTAGAAAAAAATAATAATAATAATTTAAAAAAAATTATAAAAAAAAAATTTAAAAGAATACCTAGTTCAAGGTTTGATCTAGGTCAATGCCAGGGTTAGTGTTTGGGTCAAGGTCATGGTTAAGGTCAAAGGTCAATGTCAGGATCGAAGTTCTGAGTCCGTATTTTTGGGACAGGATTTTTTTTTAATTAATTAGTATCAGGCTGGATGCACACCATTGCAGTGTGAATTCAAGCCTGTTTTCCTGTGAGAAGGACCAGAGCCATCCTTCGGCACCTCCTGTCCGTTCTCGCAGCGCAGCATCTGCCCGGGGATGGAGAGGGAAGTGCCACGAGCAGGGGAAAATATCCCTGTTCAATGCGGAACACATCTCCGTGTCAGATGCGTTCCCATTGAACATAATTGGCTGGGAATTCGCACCGCATTGCACGGAAAAAGCACACGTTTTCTGTGCAATGCAGAGTGCGAGTGTACCACACCTACAGTATCTCACAAAAGTGAGTACACCCCTCACATTTTTGATATATTTTATTCTATCTTTTCATGTGACAACACTGAAGAAATGAGACTTTGCTACAATGTAAAGTAGTGAGTGTACAGCTTGTATAACAGTGTGAATTTGCTGTCCCCTCAAAATAACTCAACACACTGCCATTAATGTCTAAACCTCTGGCAACAAAAGTGAGTACACCCCTAAGTGGAAATATCCAAATTGGGACCAAAGTGTCAATATTTTGTGTAGCCACCTTTATTTTTCAGCACTGCCTGAACCCTCTTGCCACTGGAGTCTTCTTCCATTTCTCAATGACAACATCACTGAGCTGGTGGATGTTAGGGACCTTGTGCTCCTCCACCTAATGTTTGAGGATGCCCCACAGATGCTGAATAGGGTTTAGGTCTGGAGACATACTTTGCCAGTCCATCACCTTTACAATCATCTTCTTTAGCAAGGCAGTGGTCGTCTTGTAGGTGTGTTTGGGGTCATTATCATCTTGGAATACTGCCCTGCAGCCAGTCTCCGAAGGGAGGAGATCATGTTCTGCTTCAGTATGCCACAGTACATGTTGGCATTCATGGTTCCCTCAATGAACTGTAGCTCCCCAGTGCTGGCAGCACTCATGTAGCCCCAGACCATGACACTCCCACCAACATGCTTGATGCTTGACACACTTGTCTTTGTACTCCTCACCTGGTTGCCTCCACACACATTTGACAAAATCTGAACCAAATAAGTTTATCTTGGTCTCATCAGACCACAGGACATGGTTCCAGTAATCCATGTCCTTATTCTGCTTGTCTTCAGCAAACTGTTTGCAAGCTTTCTTGTGCATCATCTTTAGAAGAGGCTTCCTTCTGGGATGACAGACATGCAGAACAATTTGATGCAGTGTGCGGCGTGCAGGCTGACCCCCCACCCCTTCAACCTCTGCAGCTATGCTGGCAGCACTCATGCGTCTATTTCCCAAAGACAACCTCTGCATATGATGCTGAGCATGTGCACTCAACTTATTTGGTCAACCATAGCGGGTCCTGTTCTGAGTGGAACCTGTCCTGTTAAACCGCTCTATGGTCTTGGCCACCATGCTGCAGCTCAGTTTCAGGGTCTTGGCAATCTTCTTATAGCCTAGGCCATCTTTATGTAGAGCAACAATTCTTTTTTTCAGATCCTCAGAGAGTTCTTTGCCATGAGGTGCCATGTTGAACTTCCAGTGACCAGTATGAGAGAGTGAGAGTGATAACACCAAATTTAGCACATCTGCTCCCCATTCACACCTGAGACCTTGTAACACTAATGAGTCACATGACACCAGGGAGGGAAAATGGCTAATTGGGCTCAATTTGGACATTTCCATTTAGGGGTGTACTCACTTTTGTTGCCAGCGGTTTAGACATTAATGCCTGTTTGTTGAGTTATTTTGAGGGGACAGCAAATTTACACTGTTATACAAGCTGTACACTCACTACTTTCCATTGCAGCAAAGTGTCATTTCTTCAATGTTGTCACATGAAAAAATATAATAAAATATTTACAAAAATGTGAGGGATGCACTCACTTCTGTGAGATACTGTATATGAACAATGTGTTTTCAAGTGTCCTGTGAATTGGATGTGGTTTGAGCCGCATCCAATTTGCATAGGTGTGAACCCAGCCTTAGGGATTGATTTACTAAAGCTGGAGAGTGCAAAATGTGGTGCAGTTGTGCATGGTAGCCAATTAGCTTCTAACCTCAGTGTGTTCAATTAAGGTTTGACAATAAAACCTGAAAGCTGATTGGTTTCTATGTAGAGCTTTACTAGATTTTGCACTCTCCAGCTTTAGTAAATCAACCCCTTAGTGTCAGTGTTTTTTAGGTACTGTAGGATAAAAAAAAAAGCAAAATGTGCTCTATTGTTTCTGGGCTGTACTAGTGGTACAAACAACAACTAACATACACATATGTGGTATTGCCACGATCGTCAGAAGCAGGAGAATTTATTTAGCAAGAAATATACAGCTAGATTTTAAAAAATGATTTATTTTACTGTTTTGGGACAGTTTTACTTTGATACTAAAAAAAAAATCAGGAGGTATCCATTACCATTTACTAACAAATAAAAACCCAATTTGTCCTGAAAAAAACAATAAATAAATAAAAAAAATAATCCACCTGGATGCACAAAGTAGTTGTGATGATATGTATGGTTTTACTAACACATGTCAAAGTTGTAAAATTGGGCTTAGGCATTAAGATTTCTTTTACCCTTAGGCGCAAAGGAGTTAATGTTCACCACATAGTACTTTATTACAGTGCATTTTTTTTCTACAAATTATAATACTTATAGTAACTGTGGCAACACAAAGATAATTATAATTACTCAATTACTACAGTATGAATTTTGGGCACAAATTGCCAAGTGAAGAAATAACTCCCTGGACTTTAAAGGCACGATGATAACAAAGTTGAAAAGTAGATATAGTAAAAAACAGAAGTTTTATTGATATAGTTCACAGCATAAAATAAGAGGTAATACCTCTATGGAGTTATCACATAGAAAACATATATATACTTGGCAATGGGTAACAGATAGGTATACTACATAAATGACCGGTCAGTATGTCACATGGACCCCTGCCTGGGGTAGCAGAAGCGGGGGTGTTTCTAGCGACTCATCCTGATATGTTTCGGACTCTTTTCCATAGTAGTGTTCTTCTTCAGAGGTTGTAAGTAAGCTGGTCAAGTAGATATAAATATCTAGAATATAGACACAATCTTTGCAGAGATGTATGGTATCAAGTGCATATGAACAAGTGCATACATATCTATGAGCAAGCACATACATACAGGACATGATTAAGCAATTATGTATAAACAATTAGAGAGAATATACAATCAATAAAACAATCCTGGAGCGTTGGCATATTTTATCACTCACCCCTGTGCCAAAGCATGGAAACCCAGATTCACAGCGTGAAGCTACCAGGTGTGTCTAGATGGAAAAGCAGCATGCAGTGCTACCACACAGCGTCAGGTGTCAAAGAGACGGACCCCTGGAGAACGCACTGCATAACCCTTACCTAATAATGTGCAGAGTTATATACATCCACTCACATGCTGTGCTCTGACAGGGCTGATCACCATGCCTGACCGGCCTTAAGTAGTGGTGTGTGCCTGAGGGGAGCCAATCCCAAAACAGGGGGAGGTACCGGTCATCCAGCAGTGGAGGGACGATACAGACCCTCCAAGCCGTAGTATTGGTAATATGGCTTTGGTCCACAGTACCTCAATCCCTAAGGTACAATTTTCAGCCCTGGATTGTGTTCACTTTACATCACGCGGTGGTGACGTTAACAGACGCCTCCTCCAGTGTGAATTGAGGTGGATACATCTTTTACAAACAACCTCCCCACCTGGACTAAATGAGGATTTTCTTTTTAAGCCCTTTCTCTCAGGTTTTGTGTCTGGAGGCTGTGAGCTAAATTTATGAGTAGAATACTTCCTTTCAAATGTAATTTCACTCACAGTCTATTTTGGCATATGCCTATTTTGGCATATGCCTATGGATCACTTGACAGGTATTGCCAAACATTACTAAATATGCCATACCTGGGATTCTGGCCATAGCATTCCACTTATATTTACAATGGGTACGTTATATTGTGATAGTGCTTCTGCATTATTATATCCATGTGCATGTTATCATTTATTAAGTAACATGTTATTATTTTCTATTTCTTTTTTTTTCTGTATTATATTATGCATTATGAACATTTTTATATCACATGTATTATGTTTTTTGTTTTGTCCATATATGTATATTTTTTCCTTTTTCCCTTCCAAGTCCCTTCCTCTCCCCTCTTCCCCTCATACTTCTCTTGCGGATAGGTTGTCATCACTCACATCCCCTGTTGGCCAAGTATGGCTTCCTCTATGCACAGCGCGTCACCCGGCCGGTAAGCTCCCTGCTAGAGGCGGGGATGTTTTCCTTTTCCCCGCCTACTGGTAGAGGGAGCAATCATTTCCATGTGCACACCCTAGCACACTTGGATGGATGAAGTGGAATTACAGCTTAACCCTAACTAAACTACCCCCCCCCCCCCGCCCCCACATCCTAACACATATGCTTACTAACCTCTGTAAGAAATATGTATATACAGTACCTATTTTCAGGGTGCTCTGGTCTGGTCATGTGATCTCCCCTGTATCAGCCAGTGGTGGCTGCAGGGGAGAGGAAAGAGCGCTTCCACAACAGCTAGTAAAGCCTGGAGCAAGGACATCAGCTTTAGGTTTCATTGGTTCACCTATTGTCAGTGCTCCCTCCTCTCCCCTGAAGCTGCACTGGCTGACAGCTTCCAAAAATAGAGTGGGTTATGAATATTTATTTGACCTCAGCCAATCCCCGGGAAGGTGTGGCTGGGGAAAAGATGAATGTTTGGGAGGGCCTGCTCAGAGCTCTTTCTCCTGGGGCCTTTCCCTTGGGAGGCAGCCTGTGTTACTGAAAAGCTGTTGCTGTCAGGCCTCAGCATGTGCCTGGCTGAGGTCCAACTGAAAGAGCCTGGATTATAGAGAACTTGCTGGAGGAAACTGCCCGTGGACACTTAGCTGGAGAGGTGGGGACGCTCTCTCTTGCAGATCTAGGTTGGAAGTACTTTTTTGAGAGAAGACACCAGCGGCTGCTGTGTGTGCTGGGACTGCTCCTATAGAGACTCAGATTGCTGGCCGTCCCCTTTTCTGATCCTGCTGGAACCAGTATCTTTAAGGAAGATGTTCTCTTATAACTGTGAGTGCCAAGAGTATCCTGAACCCTCATTCCTCTACCCACCTGTATTCATGTACTGCAATAAGTCTTCAAAAAGACACCCCTAGACTGAGCCTGATTTTTTCAATGTGCTCTGGAACTGGTACCCAGGTCTGGCAGCCTCTGAGCAATTAAGGGAGACCTGAGTTATTTCCGGCTGCCCCTCCAGAGGTGAGTGCTACATTTTAGATTTGTGTTTGTTTTTACTGTACAGTACCAAATTAAAAAATAAGCTTTGTACCAGAGACATAATTAAAGTCCCTTTATAAAAGGAACACATATCAAATAATTTAAAGAGTTATAAACTACAATAGTTCCCAGGAGGAAGAGCAAAGCTGTCAATAGATTATAAAAATGTTACTATAAAATTAGAAACATTTTTTTTTTTTAAATAAAGGCTTATGCATAAACAATGGACTATAATAATTACAATGCATACAGTATCTATCTATATGTTGGAAGAAGGATAGCAGGCAAGTGCGTGCTTTCTGGGGTCTAGCAAATTGAATTCCTGCACATATAAGTTGTGAACAAGGGAGGTATTGGGAGCATTACCGCTGTTTCTGGGAAGCCTGCAGATGAAAGTGTTTTGTGCTGAAGTGAGAACTTCACTTCATGTACTTTCTTTTTTTGTTCAAGCAGTGGACTAAAAGAAAAAAAAACCCAACAGATTCCTTCATCCACACAAATAAAGTGGATGGAGGAATCCCCCACCCCCCCCCCACCCCGCCGGAACATGGTTTTCTGATATTGGCACCCGCTGCTCTCAAAATACACGAATCAGGGGCAGAAGCTGATACTGGCTACAGCTGCTGATTAATAAATCAATAAACATTTTCTAACATGTCCAATTGACAGTAGTTGATCAATTGATTGAACCAGCCAAATTTTGATCAAACACACCTTGAGGCAAGATATACACTACTGGCAGGCTATCTATATATGCCATTCTTCTCTAAGCGTGCATGAAAGGATACTACAGAATTTACAGTGTTATAAAAATGTTTTTAACTATAAAATGTATGTAAATTTTAGAAAGTATATAATGTAAAAAATGTAAAAAGTAATCAAATAAAACCCAAAACAGTGTCAGGGGATTCTTATGAGCAGCCCCCCATCTTTCCTAGTGAGAAAAGCAGGTAGACCAGCAATTTTAGCATACAACTGATCCTAGCATCTAAAAAAGCAGGAGATTCTTCCAGGGGTATAAAAGGAAAGTGCTCTAGCCACTTGCCGACCGCCGATCGGCATTTGACGGCGGCAAAGTGGCTCTGTAAGGCGAATCGCCGTCATCTGACGGTGGCCGCCTGATCGCGCACAGTGAGCGCGCGCCGCCGGAGGCGCGCCTGCGCGCTCACTATGTCCGGGGGGGCCAGGGAGCGGGTGCGGCGGAGTCGATCTCCGCCGGCCACCCGCGATGCCCCCCCCCGGAGTGAAGGAATGGAGGTCCGTGTATGTAAACACACGTTCTGTGAAGGGGGAAGGGCTGTGATCACAGCCTTCCTGTACATGGAGGCTGTGACCACTTCCCTTCCCCAGCTAGGGAAGTCCCCCCACAGTTAGAACATGCCCAGGGAACATAGTTAACCCTTAGAGCGCCCCCTGCAGGTTAACCCCTTCACTGCCAATGGCATTTACACAGTAATCAGTGCATTTTTATAGCACTGATCGCTGTATAAATACCAATGGTCCCAAAAAAGTGTCAAAATGTTCCGACATGGCCGCTGCAATATCGCAGTACCGCTAAAAATCGCAGATCACCACCATTAATAGTAAAAAATAAAATAAAAATAAAAACCCCAAAAATTAATTCTCATCATCCGTAAACGTGGCCACTTTTGCGCAAACCAATCAATAAACGCCGATTGCGATTTTTTTTATCACAAATATGAGGAAGAATATAAATCGGCCAAAACAGATGAAAAAAAATGTTTTTTTATATTTTTTTTGGATTTGTATTTTAGCAAAAAGTAAGAAATTTGGGTTTTTTTGCAAAATTGTCGCTCTTCTTTTGTTTATAGCGGCGATCAGAAATGACGCAGCGGTGATCAATTACCACCAAAAGAAAGCTCTATTTGTGGGAAAAAAAGGACGCAAATTTAGTTTGGGTATAATGTCGCACAACCGCGCAATTGTCAGTTAAAGCGACGCAGTGCCGAATCACAAAAAGGGCTCCGGTCCTAAAGCTGGAAATCCTTCCGGGGCTGAAGTGGCTAGGTTAGGCAAAGTTTTCAGATTTAGATTAAGTGCAGGTAGACTGCATGTTGTCAATACTAGCCTACATTCTCATTGGCAGTGGTCAATCTTGATGGCCAAGTTAGTCATGCAAGCAAAGCAGTCTGGAGTTATTTCCCACTGCATCTTTTGTGACATTCAATAGAACCATATGTTACTGAAGGCTGAGCTATTCCATAAAGTAATCTGTGTATCCATCCGCCATGGTTTGGTGACCCTGCTTGAGTCTCGTGATGTTTGAAACCATCTGAATCATCTTCTAGTAAACCCATTGTCATGAAGAAGACATCCAGGGTTTTGCAGGCTGGATCTCGAGGTGACAGTACAAAAGTCCAGCTCTAGGTCTCATGCTGAAGCAGCATAACTCACTCTTTCTTCACCTTGATACCTGTGGAATGTGGTGTAAAAAGAAAAAAATATCAATGCATAATCATCTCAGAAAATTGAAGGAAATTAGGGAAACAAAACATTAAGTTCTAAATAAAAACCCTGCTTGACACATAAATAAGAAATTAGGGGATGCACTGAGGACACCAAAAGAGCATATATGATAAGAGAAATGGTTATATATAAACACACTATTATCCTTGTCAGATTTACTTCCAAAGATCAGAAAAACTGTCCTGGGCAACCTATAGTTACAAATAAAAGGGCTAATATTCTAAAGCCAAATAAGCTGTTCACCTTGCAAGGAAAAATTCTCTTAACTTAGTGAATGCAGTGAAAATTTACTTTGCAAGAAATTCCTAATAAGGTGCAGCGAAAATAAATAAAACAATATTTTGCTTCCACATGATTGGATGAAGGAACTCACCTCAATCACTAAGCTAAAGAAAAATTCCCAAGCAAAGTGAACAGCCTCCTAACTCCATAGAGTGCAATCTATGAAACTCTCCCAATAGGTATTTATTGACATTCTGTACTCAACTATATGTGAAAAGCATACCCTTATCAATAAATAGACATACAGAAATATATTGAAATTATGACATACTTCTGAATGGAAAGAGGTATAAATGTATTTGTTATTACTAATGACAAACACGGTGTAACAGATTACAAACAATGTGAATTATATGGAATTCTTCACACCTTGTAATTCACATGTATATCTTTACCTTAAAAATCATAATTAAAAGTATTGGAAAAGAAAAATATTAAGGGGTGGAGGAACAATTTTCACTGGCAATGGCAATTGCTTTTATTACTGAATTAGCAGACTTAGGGGTGTAGTTATGATATTTATGCTAATATCTTATGTTGCTTTTAATGAATATCCTTTTATGATCCTTTTTGAGTACGAACTTGATGTGCTATTTTAGGGGGTGATTTTTTTCACACTAAGGTTTTACCATTTTATTGTCGTCCATTGGTTTGGGCGTCTTTGTTTGTTATTACCATCCACGCACATCTGGGATTGGTTGATCATTCTAATTGTTTCCTACACGGGCAGACAACAAATGATGGTTTTGTGGTGGTCCCGCGATATAAAATTCATTCATTTGAATAAGGTTTTCCCTCTCTTTATAGAGAGCTGTTAATGGTTGCGCTTTATTTATATGTTGCCCCTTTTTGATTCACCATACCTGGATGTGCCTATGATGGTAGCGAGCCCTCATCTGTGTCCCTGCTGCAGAGGATTGCAGTATTATCATCCTTGTCTTATTTTATTATTCAGTGATGAAGCGCTTTTGTTGAAGAGCATTGCGCCCAGTTTGTGTTGTTTTTCCTGATAGGTTTTCTAACATTGTTGTGCATATTGTATTCATTTCATGGTGTTGGAACGCACAGTAGGTCATGTGGTGCGCTCCAGATGCAGGAAGTTCCAGTTTCTCACGTCATTTGCATCATTCCGGCTTCCCCTATTTGATCACTGGTGCCTGTGCAGCCGACAACACCTCTGGCGATGTTCATTGGAACGAAACCAGTCAGGTGGTACGGCTGCAAGCAGGCACGCTTTTCCCCATATGTGGAACGCATTTGGATGTAACATGCTCTGATATTTTGGATGTCTATAAGTGTAACTTTTTATATTTATTAACCTCCCTGGCGGTAATCACGAGTGTGGCTCGGGGTGGAATTTCAGTACCATTAGTGGTAACCCCGAGCCACACTCGGGATTGCATTGCTGGATCCAGGCTGGGTTACTCACCTTGTCCCCTGGATCCAGCGATGTCCTCCCGCGGTGTCAGCGTGTCTGTCCCTCCGCCCGATGCCTCTGTGTGCCAGGCTCCATTCCCTGCGAGCGTCGCGTCGCACGGGGACGGAGCCCGGCGGCAAATTCATATAGTGAAACACACAGTAAACATACAGTACACTGTAATCTGTAAGATTACATTGCTGTATGAAATCATTTCACATCCCCTTTGTCCCTAGTGGTTTGTCCAGAGCCCTGCATGCACTTTTATATTATATATGTCATTCTTTCTGCCTGGAAACATGAGAATGTCCATAGCAACCAAAAAGTGTCCCTTTATGTCAAAAGTGGTTTTTGATCAGCTAGAAAACATCGATAGTAAATAAGAATCATTTGCAGAATTGAGTGATACTGATTTTTGGGGAAATTTATCATCAGAAACTGAAAGTGACGACAGCGACAATTCTGCAACTGAGCAAATTTCAGTGTTTTTGGTTTGATTACATTATTGAATAAATGTTATTACTATTACGTTATTATTTTTGATAATTATTTATATTTATTTATTATATTTTAATTTAAGATTTCATGTTTCAAACTTTTTCCTACCCGGGATGTCTACTAGACTCTTGTTTGGACAGATTTAAGTGAGCTATTTCTAAGAATTACAGGCCTACAATATAAAACGACAAATTTCCAAGCAAAATAATCGTACCGCTTTCAGCACCAAAAATCTGACATAATCATACCGCCAGGGAGGTTAAATACGTTTTAAAGTGGCTTCACTATGTATGCTCCCTCTGTTGCTTCATTTTCTGGTCATACCTCTTCTGTGAGTAATGGGTTATGAGAGAGATCGCTGCAGTGTTGGCTACTCCTCTTTCCAGCTGAAGAAGGTGTTCCTGAGAATTTGGAAGCTGTGATCATACATGCCCGATTTGCATTAGTATCTGGTAAGAAGATGGAGAGATCACTGGGTGTTGTTCTTTCCATGCACTTATATAAGCTGGTGTTGGTCTATCTACTTCTCACCACTGGATTTTAGAGACTGCATTTACGAACATTCGTTTGTTCCTATTTTAAGCGCTGCTCAAGGACTTTATGTTATACCATATATTTGAAGATCAACAAATAGTGCTGGCTGCTGATTTCATGATAGCTAAAATTTTTCTTACCATCGCTTTAGCGTGAACTCGCTCTATTTTATATTTAAAAAATGACAGAGCTATTCCTCCTTGAGCATTCATTCGGTGTAAATGGCAGCATCATTACATAAAGTAGTTACATACTTAAGGTTGAATAAAGACACCAGCCCAACCAGTTCAACATGCTTGTGTGTGACTATTATTTTCAATATCCCTGTACATTGTGCTGCCAAAGATACACATCTAAAAGTTTTTTGAATATATTCAAATCCACCAGGCACCACCAACTGTAGAAGGGAGTTCCACATCCTTACTGCTCCAAAGCTAGCCATAGATAGTTTGAAATTCGGCTGGTTCGGCAGGGACCGGGCAAATTTCATACCATCTATGGCTGGTGCTGTTCAAAAGCAGTCAATCTATTAATAGACTGCTCTTAAATGGGCTTGACACATTGATTGTTATGGCTTACTAAGGGCAGACAGCTTCCATTATAAAACAGAAGGGATAAGAAATACATTGAATTGATTGTAACTTCTGTAAGAGTTCTCCATCCTTGGCAGAATGTAAGAAATTTGTGAACACAGACTGCTCAATATATATACTTAACTATGAGCTTCAGGAGAAACCACTCAAAGTTGAGCTTGTCTGGGACATTTGATCAAATATGACTTCACCCTCTCTACTCAGGAATCTGATGTTGCATGATTCCCTTTTTGTTAACCCCTTGCCGACCGCCGATCGGCATTTGACGGCGACAAGGTGGCTCGTGAGCGCAAATCGCCGTCATATGACGGCGGCCGCGATCACGAGCCATGTGTGCGCGCGCGCCCCCTAGGCGCGGCCGATGCAAGCGCATTTGACAGAGGGCCTTTCAATCTACAGGGCCAGGCCAATGATTTTTGGCCTGGCTCTGTAGATCGCCCCTAACCGGACCGGGACATCTAACTTTCCGGGAGACAGTTTACGCGAACGTAGCCGGCGCGGATCCCCCGCGCGCGCGTGTGTACCGAGCACTAGCGCCGGCGGCAGTATACTGCCGCTAAACGCGAGTGCTCGGTGGAACAGCGGCAGTTTACGGCTAGCCGCCAGCCGTTCCCCAATTGTTTTTCCCTTAGTACGTTGTAGTCTAAGGACTCATCTCTCCCACTTCAGTATAAACTAGTTTACAGGGTCTGTTCGAGTTGAAACTCACCAAAGAGGACTTCGAGTATCAATT
>BLSH010197117.1:0-14655 GCA_018402905.1 Glandirana rugosa | reverse complement strand
TTTAAGATCATCGCTGATCGCAGTTCATTTTCGGTTTTTGAAACAGAGATGATCGGGGAGAACCTGCTTTTCGCTGATTATCTCTACACACGGAGAAGCTGTGATTGACTGACACAGAAAGGGCAAGTTTATGAAGCTGCGATCTGAGCACTACACTGGTGATCTCGGTCAGAATTCACCTTCCCCGATTCACCGGCTCAGAGGTGATGAACTGGTGGGGTGAAGAGAGAATCCAGGGGGAAGGAGGAAGATTACTGACTTCCTTCTTTCTCGGTCAGACCCCCCAACACAGTGACCATGACCCCCTGCCCTGTATATGTATGTGTATGTATATATATATATATATATATATATATATATATATATAGTTGTGCTCATAAGTTTACATACCCTGGCAGAATTTATGATTTCTTGGCTGTTTTTCAGAGAATATGAATGATAACAAAAAAAACATTTTTTTCACTCATGGTTAGTGTTTGGCTGAAGCCATTTATTATCAATCAACTGCGTTTACTCTTTTTAAATCATAATGACAACAGAAACTACACAAATGACCCTGATCAAAAGTTTACATACCCTGGTGATTTTTGCCTGATAACATAAACACATGCTGACACAAAGGGGTTTGAATGGCTATTAAAGGTAACCACAGAGGCGGCTCTCTAATTAGGCAAATTAGGCGGTCGCCTAAGGCCTCACACTCACAGGGGCCTTGTAACCACCTAATTTGACACTGACACCAGCACAGAGTTAGATAGTACAGACACCAGCACTTTAAAGCTCTTAATATATTCAATTTATAAAGTTAATTTTTTTATCACTTGAATTATTTTTCCCATTATGGGCGTGGGTAGGGCCTCATGTCTAGGTTTTTTCCTAAGGCCTCACAAAGCCTAGAGCCGCCTCTGGGTAACCATCCTCACCTGTGATCTGTTTGCTTGCAATTAGTGTGTGTGTTTAAAAGGTCAGTGAGTTTCTGGACTCCTGACAGACCCTTGCATCTCTCATCCAGTGCTGCACTGACGTTTCTGGATTCTGATTCATGGGGAAAATAAAAGAATTGTCAAAGGATCTGTGGGAAAAGGTAGTTGAAATGTATAAAACAGGAAAGGGATATAAAAAGATATCCAAGGAATTGAGAATGCCAATCAGCAGTGTACAATCTCTAATCAAGAAGTTACATAGTTACATAGTTAGTCAGGTTGAAAAAAGACACAAGTCCATCTAGTTCAACCAAAAAAAAAAATAATAATAATTTATATATAACCAAACAATCCCATATACAATCCTTCACACACAGTTGATCCAGAGGAAGGCAAAAAACCCCAGCAAAGCATGATCCAATTTGCTATAACGGGGGGAAAAATTCTTTCCTGATCCCCCGAGAGGCAATTGGATTCACCCTGGATCAACTTTGAAAAATTGTTAGTAGCCAGTTATATTATTTACATTAAGGAAAGAATCCAGGCCTTTTTTAAAGCAATCAACCGTGCTGGCCAAAACCACCTCTGGAGGGAGTCTATTCCACATTTTCACAGCTCTTACTGTGAAGAAACCTTTCCGCATTTGTAGATGAAATCTTTTTTCCTCTAGACGTAAAGAGTGCCCCCTTGTCCTCTGTGATGACCTTAAAGTAAATAACTCAACACCAAGTTCACCATATGGATCACTTATATACTTGTACATGTTGATCATATCCCCCCTTAACCTCCTCTTCTCAAGAGAGAATAAATTCAGATCCTCTAATCTTTCCTCATAGCTGAGCTCCTCCATGCCTTTTATTAGTTTGGTTGCCCTTCTCTGTACTTTCTCCAGTTCCCCAATATCCTTTTTGAGAACTGGTGTCCAAAACTGAACTGCATATTCCAGATGAGGTCTTACTAATTTGTACAGGGGCAAAATAATGTCTCTATCTCTGGAGTCCATACCTCTCTTAATAGAAGAAAGGATTTTGCTTGCTTTGGAAACCGCAGCTTGGCATTGCATGCCATTATTAAGCTTATGATCTACCAAAGCCCCCAGATCCTTCTCCACTATGGATTCCCTAAGTTGTACTCCCCCTGTACGATGCATGCATATTGTTAGCCCCCAAGTGCATAACTTTACATTTGTCAACATTAAACCTCATTTGCCACATAGTCGCCCAATTAGACAGTGCATTGAGGTCTGCTTGTAAGTTGGAGACATCCTGCAAATACGTTATTCCACTGCATAGCTTGGCGTCATCTGCAAACACTGAAATGGTACTTTTAATCCCAGACCCTATATCATTTATAAATATATTGAAAAGTAAGGGTTCCAACACTGAACCTTGGGGTACACCACTGATAACCTTAGACCATTCAGAATAAGAATCATTAACCACTACTCTCTGAATTTGGTCTTTTAGCCAGTTTTCTATCCATTTACAAACTGATCTTTCCAAGCCTGTAGACTTTACCTTACACATTAGCCGCGTGTGGGGAACGCTTTCGCAAAATCCAAGTATACCACATCCACAGCCACCCCTCAGTCCAAGGTTTTACTTACCTCCTCATAAAAAGAAATCAGGTTTGTTTGGAAAATGGAAAATGAGGGGTTCTGTTGAAACCAAACCACGGTCAGGTAGACCAACTAAAATTTCAGCCACAACTGCCAGGAAAATTGCTTGGGATGCAAAGAGAAACCCACAAATAACTTCAGGTGAAATACAGGACTCTCTGAAAACATGTGGTATGGCTGTTTCAAGATAATCACAATAAGGAGGAACTTGAAGAAAGATGGGCTGCATGGTTGAGTCGCCAGAAGAAAGCCATTACTACGCAAATGCCACAAAGTATCCCGCTTACAATACGTCAAACAGCACAGAGACAAGCCTCAAACCTTCTGCCACAAAGTCATTTGGAGTGATGAGACCAAAATTTTAATTATTACCATGTATTGCCCCCTTTAACATCAATAACAGCTTAAAGTCTTTTGTGATATTTGTGGATGAGGCTCTTTATCTTCTCAGATGGTAAAGCTGCCCATTGCTCTTGACAAAAAGCCCAGTTGTGGCTGAAATTTTGAGTTGGTCTATCTGACCGTGGTTTGGTTTCAACAGAACCCCTCATTTTCCACTTTTTGATTAGAGTTTGAACACTGCTGGTTGGCATTCTCAATTCCTTGGATATGTTTTTATATTCCTTTCCTGTTTTAGACAGTTTAACTACCTTTTCCCGCAGATCATTTGACAATTGTTTTGCTTTCCCCATAACTCAGAATCCCGAAATGTTAGTGGAGCACTGGATGAAAGATGCAAGGGTCTGCCAGGAGTCCAGAAATTCATTGAGATTT
Source organism: Glandirana rugosa (assembly GCA_018402905.1). NCBI lineage: Eukaryota > Metazoa > Chordata > Amphibia > Anura > Ranidae > Glandirana > Glandirana rugosa. The sequence goes on along the minus strand of BLSH010197117.1, from coordinate 11,340 downwards.
TATACACACACACTAATTACAAACAAACAGATCACAGGTGAGGATGGTTACCTTTAATAGCCATTCAAACCCATTTGTGTCAACTTGTGTGCATGTCATCAGGCCAAAATCACCAGGGTATGTAAACTTTTGATCAGGGTAATTTGGGTAGTTTCTGTTGTCATTATGATTTAAAAAGAGTAAACACAGCTGATTGATAATAAATGACTTCAGCCAAACACTAACCATGAGTGAAAGAAAGGTGTTTGTGTTATCATTCATATTCTCTGAAAAATGGCCTAGAAATCATAAATTCTGCCAGGGTATGTAAACTTATGAGCACAACTGTATATGATATGTGTGTGTGTATATATAAATATATATATATATACACGTATATATAATGTGTGTGCGTGTTTATATATAGTGTAGGGGGGCTAATAATTTTATTAATGAGGTGATGAGGTGGGCGGTCTCCTCCGAGAATGTCCGTTAGTGAGCAGTGATAATTTATCACTGCTTAATAAACCGACATCCCTGTGTTTCGGTGAATTTCTGGTACCGTAATCTTGTTAGGTCTCACGAGATTCCAGTATCAGGGGGTGTTCTCTACTGTTTGAACCGTTGGTAGATCGTTTCACTTCACAAAGGTGAAGCGATCTTCACAGGTTCATATACTGGCATCCAGAGAAGAGAGATCTCCTCTGTGAATGCCGGAGAATGGAGCAGTGGATTTTTTCCACTGCTTCATAAACAGACACCTTAACCCAAGAGCAAACATTTATTATATTGCAGCTTACCAATTATTAGATGTGATGGCTGCATTCGTTTTCTTTTTTAGGCTTTCTTTCTTCTCTTTTCACCTGGTGATCCAGCCAGCAAGTCTGCTGATTTTCACAAGCTCAGGCTCCCCAGCGAAATGTATCAGTTTACATGAATGAGGTAAACCAATTAATACTGCCAGGGTTGATTAAAATGAATAGACTTTATTTGTTCATGCTAAACCTTTATCCCAAAAACAAGAAAAATGTTTGCTTTAACTGATTATAAAGAGTGAGCTGGAGTTTGGCTTCAATGTGTGTTAGTGTAATTGAATCTGCTAATACACTAATACATTTAGCAGTAACCCCCCCCCCCCAGAATGGCCATTCTGCTGTCTGCTGTGCCTCATGTTCTCATTCCTCCAGAGTTGTGTCTCACTAATAGAGGAGGAGTATGATAATGATAGGTGATAGGTAAGCTGCTATATAATATAATCTTTGGTTCTGGGTGTAATACAGTTTGACCAACTCTCTGATCTAAATCTAATATAAATCAATCAGAAGGGAAGTTGTGGCTGTTTGATTGTTTGCTGATTTAATTATGTGTGGCCACCTTTAAATAATACTACTTAAAACAAACGTCCACTGAAAATCAGTTTTATATAATTGAATTTATACTGTATTTAAACAGATAATATCAACAATATATTAGTAAAGGCTGAACTACCAGAGATTCTGTATATCTTGAAGAAGACATTATCCCTATACCTGCTGATCACATTGATTTCCGCAAAGCTGAGCATACACCATCAAATCTGTTAGTACAATCTCTTTTAGATGTACCATTAACTATGTAGCACGAGACTGTCTGATTTTAGGCTAATTGAATGGTTTGTTTAGGTTTGACCTCATATTACCTAGTTTTGGTAAATCTAAACAAGATTGTACAGGTAGATTGTATAGTGTATGGTTGAGGTTACTGTGGTCCTATTAGTGAACCTGCAACAAGAATAGTTGAGCACTGCTAATTATTTTTTTTTAAATTCACTAACATTTTAATTTCCAAATAGGCTTTTCTTCTTCTCTCCCGCCACGCAGTTGTACTCAGTAACGTATGGCCAGCTTGAGACCTAATGACAGCTACACATGCTTCAATTTTATTATCTGATGTAGTCAATATTATGGAATTGGCATACAATCAAACAAGCATAACTTCCCTTCTGATTAATTTAAGCCTCGTACACACGGGACAACGATCGTATACAACATGTCGTAGGAACGACCGTTGTATGCTAAATCGATCGTTCATATGCGCGATTAGAACAGCCGACATACGACAGTCGTACAAGGAGAGTTGTATGAGCAGACTAGAAAACTTGGTCGTACCAACAAGCGCTCATACGACCATTGTATCATGTGTACAGAGCAGTTGGTACAACAAGTTGTATTGTGCAAAACACGCATGCTCAGAAGTCAGGAACGGCCAGATGCTAATTACATGCACCTGAACGTTCTTTCTGTGGTCGTACGATCGTGTAGTGCAGTCAGTATGCTAGATACAACAGCCAACATACGATTCGATCGTTGTCCCGTGTGTACGAGGCTTCAGACTCAATTTAAATCAGATTTGATTAAACTCAGTCAATCAGTCAGGGTAGAAAACTACCAATCATGAAAATGATCAATTGATCAGCAAATATTCTTATTTGTATCTTCCAACTGTCGATCAAAAACACTTCCCCACATGTGTCATATCCATTGAATGGGTTGTTGACTATAGATTGATTATTCCTCTTAGGAGAGATGGATTGGAAATGAAAGTAATCGTTTATCAAAGCTCGTATGGCCACTATTAGACTGTAAACTGTATAATCTGATAGTACAAACTTTGGATCTACCATCAACTATGTATGCAAGCACCTGTGTGTTTTATACAACTTTATTGGACTGATAACGCTTATCCTCACATTACATTGTTTGGTAAATCTGTACTGTACTGTTTTGTACAGTCATGACATGTAGCTCCTCCACACAAACGTTCATGAGTTTCTATAGACTGTTTTTAAGATAAGCAAATAAATAAATTCAATAGATTGTTGTGGAGTTTTCTTTTTCTTTTTTTTTTTTTGTTATCACTGCAAATGTGCCAACCTGCACCCAGCTCCTGAGTTATCCTCATTGGATCAATTTTAGAACTTCCAAGCCCCATCCTGTTATATCTTGCAGGTTAGCATTAGCTTAGAGATTGAACACTGCTTTTTATCTCTTCCCTCTTGCGTCTTCCAGATGTATCAAAGGGGGCAGAGGGGGTGAAGATGTAGGTGATGGTACCCTTGTGCCTCAAATGTACCTAATATCATCAATAGATGTGGGGATTTCTGTTATTCTCTGCTAATTTATGTACTGTACCCAAATACAACATCATGAAAAGAGGGATAAGGTATGTGTGCAAATTGGAACAGTGGATCTGTTGCTTATAGCAACACACCAACATTGGTCCAGGAATCTGAATGATTGCTATGGGCACCATCTCTGAAAAACAGCCCCAATGTGAGCTACCTGTGATGATGTTATTACAGCAGTGGATACGCTTGATATAAGATATGCCTAAGGGTCTCCTAATCTATAATACATTGACAGATTTAATAAGGCATAAAAGAAAGTGCAAACTGCAGTAAAACTCTACATAACAACCAATCAGCGTTCATCTTTCTATACTGTGATCCTTAGTAGATTTAATTGGTTGCTATTGGTAAATGCAGAATACTAATTAAATGCTGTTAGCACTACTTTTTTAAAATTATTATTATTTGTCTTAACATTCCAGTTATGAAATGATTAAACAAATATTATAAAATGTATATTAATGTATTATGTTATTTATTAATACAATAATAATGGAAGGTTAAGTCACATGCTGTCTGGTGTCTACAACCTTGAAAACACAGAATGGTCTACTCTGAGCAGTTAGAACTTCCAGTCCTCCAGGTTCATGGCTGCAGGTGAATATATTGCCTATTGGTTTTCCTCAAGCTATAAACATTTCTTTTATTACTGTTGCATGCAGTTAAATGAATGACTAGAGGTTCCTGCAGAATGAGAGCACATGCCAAAGTGTTCTCTGGGGCAGGGATAAGATGTTGGGACCTCCAGAATGGGAGGGCTGAAGTTCTGCCCCCTTCCCAGCTATTTACTATAAGTAAACGTCAGACACTTGCATTTTAACGTGCAGCAGCTAGATACAAGGTTAATATTTAATAAGCAGTTAATAACGTTGGTAGTCTACAAGGAGCAGTTAAATTCCAAGAAAAGCAGACACTGAACTAATTAGCCAAGCAACCCAACAGCTGCAAAAACCGAGCTAAAAGAAAGGCATAAAGATATTTCATACCATTGATTAGAAGGATCCAGAAATTGCCTAGAAAGGCCAAATGGACACCTTAGGAAGAGAAGGACCATGGGAAGGATGGAAGGGCAGTGTGCAACCAGCCCTGATGTTCTCCTTTGTGTTTCTAGTCTGCCTGGAAGCCTGCATGTGGGTAAGAAGCCATGGGCAGAAAAGGAGCCCTCCTGGACCATTCCCTTGGCCTTTTGTGGGAAATGCCATGCAGTTAGGACAAACACCTCACCTTACCTTCTGTAAGATGGCTCAGAGGTATGGCAATGTGTTCAAGATCAGACTGGGAAGCCATGACATTGTGGTCCTAAATGGAAGCTCCACCATCAGAGAAGCCCTGGTGAAGCACAGCTCTGAATTTGCAGGGAGACCTAATTTCACATCCTTCAAAATGATATCTGGAGGGAAGAGTATGGCTTTTGGTGGCTACAGTGACCTGTGGAAGATTCAAAAGAGAATAGCTCACTCAACCCTAAGAGCATTCTCCACCATCAATGCAGAAACCAAAAAGCAATTTGAACAGCATGTAAAATCAGAAGTTCAAGACCTGATCCAGGTTTTCTTGCATTTAAGTTCTGGAGGTCAGTACTTTGACCCTTACCATGAGTGTACTGTAGCTATCGCCAATGTCATCTGTGCTTTGTGCTTTGGGAAACGGTATAGTCATGATGACCAGGAGTTCAAGGCCTTGGTTGGAAGAAACGACAAATTTGGGCAAACAGTGGGTGCTGGAAGTCTAGTGGACATCATGCCCTGGCTCCAAGCCTTCCCCAACCCTGTGAGGAGCCTCTACCGTAGCTTCAAGGACTTGAACATGGAGTTCTTTGATTTCGTGAAAAGTAAAGTTTCCCAGCACCGAGAGACTTACAAACCCGAGGTCACCAGAGACATGAGCGATGCCTTCATAGGAGTTATAGAACATGGCTTGGGCGCTGGTCTGGGCAAAGACTATGTGGAGGGAACTGTGACAGATCTTCTAGGTGCAGGTCAGGACACCAACTCTACAGCCCTGACATGGATCATTCTCTTACTCATCAAATACCCCCACATCCAGCAGAAGCTACAAGACGAGATTGACAGAGTGGTGGGTCAGGACAGGCTGCCCAATGCTGGGGACAAAACCCAACTACCCTACGTGCAAGCCTTCATCTATGAAGCCCTGCGCTTTAGTAGCTTTGTACCCCTGACCATCCCGCACTCCACCACCAGAAATGTCATCATTGATGGCTTCTGCATACCCAAGGACACCGTGGTGTTTGTCAACCAGTGGTCAGTAAACCACGATGAGACCACATGGAACAATCCTGACATATTTGACCCTGATAAGTTCCTGGATGAACAAGGACAACTGGACAGAGATCTTACCAATGGTGTGATGATCTTCTCGATGGGGAAGCGGAGATGTATTGGAGATCAGCTTTCTATGCTGCAGATGTTTCTCTTCACCACTATCATGCTGCATCAATTGTCTTTCCATGCCAACCCCAAAGAAGAACTGACCATGGACTGTATCAGTGGTCTGTCTCTGAAGCCCCTTCCATTCACAGTGACTGTGAGAGCCCGCAGGCATGCAGCAAGCCAAGTCTCCGAACAATAAAGCTTTGTACATCATAGTCTGAGCTTTCTGAAATCTCACCGGCTTTCCAGGAAAGGATCACTGCCAGCACCTACAGTCTCCAGAGCCATGCCAGTCTACTGATCTGCGGCCCTTGCTCTTTGTATTGGGACGACTGCTCAGTATATGGGGCAAATGGTGACTTGTAACTGACGTCTATAGTGTACCAGAAGCACTAACTCCTTCTCCTTGCGGGCAGTTACTTCTCCATTTGTAGACTTGTAGTTCCACCATAGAAAAAATAAGTCCCCGGTCGCTTATATCCATATAAGTGGTGGTGGGGCATTGGCATCCCATGCGCTCATCCAGCCCTGCTTCCAGCGTGAGCAGCAGGCGGAGTCCGGGGAGTCAACGTGCCGCCTCATTACCTGCTGTGCTTCCACACTGTCAGCGCTATATTCACACAGCCCGCTGCTAGCATTCCATCGGCCAGGGCAAGAAATCCTATAAATAGGGATCATAAAGTCATTTATACTGCTATATGGTTGATTTACTAATACTGGAGCACTCAGAATCTGGTGCAGCTGTGCATGAGAGCCAATCAGCTTCTAACTTCAACTTGTTCAATGAATCTTTGGCAATAAAATCTGGAAGCTGATTGGTTTCTGTGCAGAGCTGCACCAGATTTTGCACTCTTATGTCCTTTAAATCTATTAATATGAGTTCTATGGTGACCAGTAATCAGTATAATTAGATGCAATGAGAACGATTTCCTAATTAGTAGTAAGTAGTAATTAGCAGTAGTTCTCTAAAGCATGTTATATTGTTTTACATTGCTTTGCATTATCAGTTTAAAAGAAAGATTATTCTGATGTGTGTCACCCTTTCCAGGAAATGATACAATAAGGTTGATATTGTTACATGTCACACATATGTTGTTTGGATGGTGACACTGTGGCCATGCTGATGTCCCCATCATACACAAATTATATGACAGGGGGTACTTCTACACACTAATAACTGTAATACCGGTAATTTACAAAGATCGCAAATATATGTGTAATCAATCACATCTTTCTAACTTTCTCCTATAGTTGTACATAGTAAATTTGTGTATTTATTGTTTAAACATGTAATATGAGTTTTAATATACTGTACTGTATACACAACAGAACAGAATACAATCCTATAATAATCCATTAAAAAAAAAAAAAAAAAAACAATCCGAAAATAATCAGGCTTGAAATTCTGAGACAGGATTACAATCGATGCTTTTCCTTCATATTGTAGCAGAAATACATCAGCCACACTCCTCTAGATCCTGTGTCCTGCTAAGCTTGCCTTGATTCCTGCATTTATCTTTGATACTCTGCTGAAGCAATTAGGTGAGACATTTGTAAACTAATGATTGATAAATGGTATTAAATGAGGGTCAGGTCTCACTAAATTTAGAACTGATGATCCAGAAATGGTTTCTGAACTTTTTCAAACAAATGTTGATTTTATATATATATATATTAAGTGTCACATTAAGAAAATCTGTTGTCTTTTTGTACAATTCTAATTCGTAGAACTTGTACAGAAATTCTAACTTTTGCACTCATTGAAAATAACATTTATTATTTCTTAATTGTAGTAGAAAAAAGTGTAGCAACAATGTGTTGGGTAACTATATTTAACACGAATCAATTGATAAAGTAACAAAATTAACTAGGATTGATTATTAAGCAATATTTAGACTTCTTTATTTTATTGCAGCATGTAAATGTAATTAATATACATAATTATTTTAGAAAAACATTGCAAATGTGCAATGCATCATTTTGGAGTAATTCTTTCAATGTGTTTCTATGTAAACCAATTTATGTACACACATTTTAATTGTGGAAGGAATACCCTTGGACTACAGAATGCTGATATTAGTGAGGTGACTGCCAATAAATGTTTAAAGTGTATGTTAACCACATATTTGCTCTCTTGGACCGTTATTTTGTCTTTTGAAAGACAGATTTATTAACTAGTGTACAGACAATACCTAGCCTATCTCCAAAATAAGATTCTAGAATAAAATTTATATCTGAAGGTTGAAGGATTTAGCAAATACAGGTGCATCTCAAAAATTAGAATATCATCAAAAAAATTAATTTATTTCAGTAATTCAATTTAAAAAGTGAAACACACAGAGTTATATATTTCAGGCATTACTTTCTTTTAATTTTGATGATTATGGCTTACAGCTAGTGAAAACCCACAATTCAGTATCTCAGAAAATTAGAATATTACATAAGACCAATAAAAAAAAAGATTTTTTAAAATACAGAAATGTTGGCTTACCGAAAAGTATGTCCATGTACAATATAGTATGCACGCAATATTCACTATGCTCCTCAAATCATCACTGACTGTGGAAACCTCACACTGGACATCATGCAACTTGGATTCTGTGCCTGTCCACTATTCCTTCAGACTCTGGGACCTTGATTTCCAAATGCAACATTTCCACAGTCCATGATGATTTGGGGAGCCATATCATCTGCTGGTGTTGGTCCATTGTGTTTCATCAAGTCCAAAGTCAGCGTAGCCCTCTACCAGGAAATTCTAGAGCACTTCATGCTCCCCTCTGCTGACCAGCTTTATGGAGATGCTGATTTCATTTTCCAGCAGGACTTGGCACCTGCCCACACTGCTAAAAGTACCAATACCTAGTTTAATGATCATGGTATCACTGTGCTTAACTGGCCAGCAAACTTGCCTAACCTAAACCCCATATAGAATCTGTGGGGTATAGTCAAGAGGAAGAGAGAAATACTAGACCCAACAATGCAGATGAGCTGAAGGCTGCTATCAAAGAAACCTGGGTTTCCATAACACTTCAGCAGTACCATAGGCTGTCTGCCTCCATGCCACGCGGCATTGATTCAGTAATTCATGTAAAAGGAGCCCCAACCAAGTATTGGTATAGTGCATACTAGATAGATTTACTAGGTAGATTTACTTTTCCAGAAGCCAACATTTTTGTATTAAAAACCCTTTTTTTTTTATTGGTCTTATGTAATATTCTAATTTTCTGAGATACTGAATTTTGGATTTTCACTAGCTGTAAGCCATAATCCTCAAAATTGAAAAAAAAAAGAAATGCTTGAACTATATCACTCTGTGTGTAACGCATCTATATAAAATATATGAGTTTCACTTTTTGAATTGAATTACTGAAATAAATTAACTTTTTGATGATATTCTAATTTTATGTGATGTCCTATCAGTAATCAGTACTACCATTTACAAAGTTCACGAAAACAGTGAAACTGTTTGCAACTGGTTGAAGGATAAATACAGCAAAGTAACAGTTATTTAACACAAATACAGACTTGTTCTTTTCGTTTTTCTTTGTATATGACCTCTTTTCCTGCAAAATCTGATTGAAGGCTAAAGGGGTTGTAAACCCTCATGGTTTTTCACCATAATGCATTCTATGCATTAAGGTGAAAAAACCTCCTGTACTGCAGCAGCCCCCCAGAGCCCCCCTTTTACTTACCTGAGCCTGATAGTTCCAGCAATGGGGACAAGCACACCAGCTCCAGCCGGTGTCTCGAGTCCTCATTGGATAGATTGATAGCAGCAGGATCCATTGGCTCCAGCTGCTGTCAATCAAATACAATGATGCCATAGCCGGGGGTGGGACCGAGTCCTGCTGTCTGGGTCAGTGGACGCAGCAACAGGACACAGGAGCGCGCCTGCACGAGTGCCCTCAGGGAACGCGCTTCTCCATGGGGCACTCAATGCGGGGAGGAGCCAGGAGCACCGCTGAGGGACCCCAGAAGAAGAGGATCAGGGCCACTCGGTGCAAAACCCTTGCACAGAGGAGGTAAGTATAACATGTTTATTATTTAAAAAAAAAAAAAACTGAAGCTTTACAACCCCTTTAAGATGACTGTGGGCACCAGAGGGCAGTTAGGCAAGCAGTTGAGTGACTGAGCAAGATAATGAATTAAAACAAAAAAGTAATTAAAAGACAGAATTGCTTAAACATGGGAAAAAAATCACATTCTGAAAAAAGCTCAGACCCTATCTGATGGAAATACTGTACCATGACCTGATGAGAACTGTTCATGCAAAGAGGTCTGGAAATAACAATTACATTTTAACAGTCAGCAGTTTCCTAATAAGGAGGAATCATTTAAAATGCCACCTTAACAAGTCTGATCAGCAGCATCAGGAAATGCTTGGTTGAAGATATTGCTAAAGTAGGGTTTATTTATTAAAGAATACAAATATTCACACACTATTGTATTCCAGATGGTGATCATTTAAAAATTGTGTTTAGTAAACAGATGTTTGTGTGTTATTAGTTTAAGCAGTTTGTGCTTGTCTATTTTTGTGACAATGTTTAACATCGGACCACATTTTGGATTCATTCATTGAGTAATCAAGGAAATTCCAAAAGGTTTGCAGGCTTTTTCTTGCAACTGTATCAATAAACTTTCATGTCACAGTGACAAAAATAAATACATTTGAGTGCATTGTAGTGCAGGCAGGCACAGCCTACATGAGAGTGACAACTCTTCTCTGAATTCAGAAGCAGTGCAGAATTGTTGCCCACTGGCAGGTTCAACATGTATTTGTGGGATTTGCAGGGGGTACAAATAAACTGTATGCACTTATAATAAAGTGCTGCAAAGCAATAAGCAGCACTTGCAAAATATAGTCAGACTAGTCCTAACAAGCCCTGTGGCCCCAGACCATTTTCCTCAATTCCCCCGTGAACTGCTAGGAAACCATGGCTTCCATTTGTTTCTTTACTTAAACTGGTGTGGTCAATAATAGTATTCAGTATGACAGCAACACAGAACTTTTTAAAAATGCAATGCAGAGATTAAAGGATACTTCTCATAGGAAAAAACATGGAATTCATTCTGCAAGTGCTAGCTGACTGGCTGTCAAAACGTTCATTTTGCTTCAATACTTTGATACGCTGACCCAGAACAAGAATGCATGTGAACTTATGCTTTACTTCAACCTTCTTCATCTGCAATATGGGTTCCAGGTCTGTGATTTGGGAAGCCTTGAAAATAAGGGGATCAGCTTAATGGGCAGGTAAATGGCAACTCTCATGCTTTCCCCAGGAAATGCTTCTTATATAAATAATCCATTTACAGTATCTCACAAAAGTGAGTGCACTCCTCACATTTTTGTAAATATTTTATTCTATCTTTTCATGTGACAACACTGAATAAATGACACTTTGCTACAATTTAAAGTAGTGAGTGTACAGACCTGAGTCTCCGGTGGACTAGATAAATGAAATAGAAGCACAAGGTGTGCTTTTAGAAGGGTCTAAGGGAGACCTGAGTCTCTGGTGGACTAGATAAATGTTAAGGCTGTCCGCAGGGCAGCCTGTATTTGTAGGAGGAGTCTGGGTCACATATAACCAGCCTCCTCCTACCAGTTCCCACGGCATTTCTGGGGAAGCTCCGCCCTATGACGTCATTTCCGGTCTCGGGAGCCGTCCGATAGCAGTCTCCGGGGTCACGCCGCTAGGTGGCCACTGCTGCACGGGCTGGGTAAGTGGGGGCCGGGGGTACACACTCTCACCCCTGAGATCCTGTTCTCACTGCTGTCCCTTCTGCTGTCACGCCAGGCAACAAGAA
>BLSH010197115.1:79766-90129 GCA_018402905.1 Glandirana rugosa | reverse complement strand
CAAACTGTGACAGCCACAAGCATGACACCCAGAGGCAGAGGCATGATGGGATTTGTAGTTTTGCAACAGCTGGAGGTCTGCTAATTGCATATCCCTGCCCTAAACTATAATGTAGAACAATCTTTGTTGGCAATTGGCCACCTTAAATACCTTTTTCTCATGATTGGATACACCTATCTATGAAGTTCAAGGCTTAATGAGCTCACCAAACCAATTGTGTGTTCCAATTAATCAGTGCTAAGTAGTTACAGGTATTCAAATCAACAAAATGACAAGGGTGCCCACATTTATGCACCTGTCTAATTTTGTTTTGATGCATATTGCACATTTTCTGTTAATCCAATAAACCTCATTTCACTACTAAAATATTACTGTGTCCTTCAGTTATTTGATAGATCAAAATGAAATTGCTGATCCAAACACCCAAATATTTATAAATGACAATCATGGAAATTGTCAGGGGTTCCTAAAGTTTTGCATACAACTGTATATATATATATCAGGCTGTATATACATTATTACACCACGTCAAGTATACTATATACCGTTTGTACAGTGTACATTGATATATAGTACACTGTGCGTATATATATATATATATATATATATATATATATATATATATATAAATTTTTCCCTACACTAACCTGTCTGCACTAACTGACAGATATATTTTATATTTCTAACTATCTATCTAGTCAGCTAACTTTCTTTTTTGTTTTTTGTTTTTCTAGTTTTAAACACAGTTTAGAAGCTAGCTAGCTAAACTGCCTGTTTTCAGGAACCTAAGCTGTCTGCCTAACTCGGACCACTGCCGCCAACACACTACATAGAGCCACTGTACAAGCGGCTTTATATAGCGTGGGGCGTGCCTTTAGCCAATCAAAGCTCTCACAGCAGACGGCCCGCTGATTAGCCAAAGCATGCAGGTTATGTGCATGCTTTGGCCAATCAGCAGGCGGCAATGTGCTGCCATTTTAATACATTATGGGGCACGCAAAGTTGCTGCGAATGCCCCATAATGTACAGGAACATCCGAACAATTGAACACCCGATGTTCGAGTCAAACTCACGTTTGACTTGAACCGGGAGCTCATCCTTACCAAAGATATGGGACAGCATAAATTGTGGCCAGAGTTTTTGAATAAAAATTACAAATTTGCAACATTTTATAACAGAAACTAAGAAAAATGCAATTTTTTACAAAATGTTCAGTCTTTTTTCATTTATAGCGCAAAAAATAAAAAACCCAGCGGTGATTAAATACCCCCAAAAATAAAGCTCTATTTGTGTGATTAAAAGGACAAAACTTTCATATGAGTACAATGACTGAGTAATTGTCATCCAAAATGAGATAGTGCCGAAAGCTGAAAATTGGTCTGGTTAGGAAGGGGGTATCAGTGCCCAGTGGGCAAGTGGTTAATGAACGTGGAGCCAGTTTATATACCTGATAGTGTTAGCACTCCTATACTTTACAAATGAGGTCCTTAATTAAAATGTTACCTGAACTTTTGGAGATAATAATAGTAAGTACAATTAGTATTATTATTATATTTAATTATTATTGGTTATTATTGATAATATTATTAAATGAGAAGATGGAAGCTTCTCATGATGGAAAAAATGTAAGCTGCCAAAACACATTTGTTTTGTTTTTTTTTCATATACCATTTTGGATCTATAAAACTACATCTCTATACACAAAATAAAAATAATTGTAGCGATTTTTTTTAGATAAATCAGTGTATCTGATTATATTTAATTTGGATTCTATTGTCTATAGGCCCTTTTCACATGATCGGCCCGCCTGTCCATTTTTCAAGCGGAACCAAGCAGGTCACCCATTTATTTCTATGGGCAGGCGGATGTCAGTAGAGATGCATCCGCTGACACCCGCCTGCTATACGATCCAACAAGATCCGCTCAAAATAGAGGGATGGAGATACGGTCATCCAGCTTGTCCGTTTTAATCTACCCATAGAAGACAGCGGTGATCCAACAGGTCCGTCCCTGCACAGTGAGCATAGACGGTCCTGTCATCCGCCTGCTCAGTGGGGATCAATGGAGCGATCTTCCACTGAGCTGGCGGAGCCCGATCAGCGGATCCGCCCCATGTGAAAGGGGCCTTAAATAAATGCTAAGCTTATTGTTCTACATCTAAGCTTTGATAATTATCAGTGACGAATTTTGTCTGTTTTCTTCCCTAGACTTGGAGGGTAAAATGTTCGTCTTCCCCAAAGAAACCAACACAGCTCATGTCATTCTAAGATCTACAATTACAAGGCCATTGCAGGAAGTCAGCGTCTGCCTACGTTCCTACAGTGAACTTTCACGCCAGTATTCTCTCTTCTCTATATCTACTCCAACATCCAGAGATGCTTTTCTAATCAGGTTCCAGGCTCCAACCACCTATACTGTACACACAAACCAGGGAAGAAGTGTTTTCAAGAGAGACTCGGAGCCTCTGGACTGGAGCCATACCTGTGTGACCTGGGACTCGAAAACTGGCGTGATCCAATTTTGGGACAATGGGAAGAACTCCTCCAAAGGATATTTTGGGAGACAGCCTTCTATTGCGGCTAAGAGCAACATTATTCTTGGACAGGGTTCATTAGTTGGTGAAATAAGTGATGTCCACATGTGGGATTATGTCCTGACTCCAGAAGACATCCAGAAGGTCCTCTCTGGTGCACTCCATGGAAATGTCATTAATTGGGGGTCTCTACTCTATGAAATGAAAGGGGACGTTCTTCTTCAGCCGACAAATTTGCGTAAGCCTACCATCTTATCTATATATACTTTAATTGATAAGATCCTCTAATTTCAAGTACAGAATAAATCTTAAAATGGTGATTTATTTGTAATGCACATCAGCAATGAGAAGTGACGATGACAATTATTATAAGAGAAAAATCACACAAGGAATCGATGTTCTCATGGAGTAACTGGAACATCCAAAAGTTGTAAGCTAGATTCCTAATGATGAGAGTTTCTTCTCAAGCTAAATAAACGTTCTTTCCTGTGATTTTATAATTTTTCTAAAATCCTTTTCACAATTTAAAAGTTTATACTGGTAATACAACATAAGATACATGCTGTATAATCTATATACTAACTCCATTCTTTCTGTGTCTGTTCTGTAACTCTAACAGTGGTAGAAAAATGATGGCTGAAATCTAAAAGATTAAAGGAGTTACTATCAAAGTTACAATTGTCCTTTCGTGTTATAAGGGAACATGCAAGAATTAGCATACTAATCATATGCACTGAAATTATTATTAAAGCTGATTTCCAGGAATCTAGACACTTTGTAAAAAGTGAAGGCACACTATGAGCTAAAGTGATACTAAAGTCTCCCTTTTTTAAATTTAAAAATAAGAAACATGTTATACTCACCTGCTCTGTAATGGTTTTGCACAGAGCGACCCGATCCTCCTCTTCTAGCGTCCCTTGCTGGCGCTCCTGGCCCATCCCACCTGATGAGTGCCCCCCACAGCAAGCAACTTTCACCTGAGCCAAGCCGCTGCTTTGTGTCAATTCAGACACAGAGACGTGGCTTGGCCCTGCCCTCTCTCTCTCCTCATTGGCTCACTGACTTTGATTGACAGCAGTGGGAGCCAATGGTGTCCGCTGCTGTGTCTCAGCCGATCCAGACGGAGAGTCCCAGGTGGCCGAGTCTCGTGCAACATAGCTGGACCGAGATGGGCTCACATAAGTATTAGAGGGGCTGCATTAAGATAAAAATCCTTCTGCCGTTAGAACCACTTTAAAGTGGATATAAACCCTCTATATACCCAGTGAAGTAAACAGCCTCAGATGATACAAAGAGATACACAGAGATGAAACAAATCCCCCTATATATGTAATACATGCATATCTGCTGTCTTCTTCTGTATATATCCTTTAGAAAGTGGTGATCCTGTTAACATGTTTCTCTTCCTTGTTACCTCTGGGAGGGGATCATTGGCATACAGCCAAGGCAGCTGATTGGAGGAAAGGCACACACCCCCTCTTCTCATAGGCAAAGACAGAAAGCAATGTACATAGCTCTGCTCTTAGACGATAAGCAGTCTGCTAATCTATTTATAGCAATTTACCCCCAACACACAGGTCTATCTCCCGTCTCAGAGGACATGTGAGAACTTATCACTGATAACAGAAGAACTGAACAAGAGACAGTTACGAGACTAAGTGCTTTGAAAAGAGATAAGAAAACACCGCAGATCTATGTGCCCAGTTCAAATTTCATGAATCAGGGTTACATCCACTTTAAGTCCAAATAGGTGCATGTCACCTCCTGAACTTATCTCTATTATTTATTATGGCTCTCCCAGGGAATACACTGAGCAACATAGGACAGTGAGAGAAGAAAGAAGCACACAGAGCAGGTGTGCCCACCCCTCCCTTCTGTGGCCCATTCACAGAAGGCTTTGTATTTTGTGAATGGCTTCTGCGATTGGGCAGGAGGAGTGGAGGGGCAGGCGCATGTGACTCTACTGTTGAAGATGCATTAGCATCAGACTTCCAGAACTACAGCAATAGTTTTCAGGAATACCATAACGCTGCCCAATGTAAATAAGAGAGATAAGTCCAGGAGATGTCATGTTGGACTAACTCATAGTGTACACATGGCTGGCCACAGAACTTTATTCAGGGGGTAGCAACATATCACCCATGCTCTGCCCCTTTTTGACAATGTCATGAAGGGGAGGGACTTAGTCATTATCACATAAAGCGCAGGCATGCAAAGGTTTGAGAAACCTGATGCAAAAGCTTAATAGAAGGATCAAGCTGCCATTGTCTGATTAGCAATTACATCCCCATATAGAGCAAGCCAGGGCAGGCCCCCCATAGATCCTCCTTTAGAGCAGGCCAGGCCAGGGTCCCTCATATAGATCCCCCTTTAGAGCAGGCCAGGCTAGGGTCCCCCATATAGATCCCCTCTAGAGCAGGCTAGGCCAGGGTGCCCCATAGAGATTCCCCTTTAGAGCAGGCCAAGCCAGGGTCCCCCATATAGATCCTCTCTAGAGCAGGCCAAGCCAGGGTCCCCCGTATAGATCCTCTCTAGAGCAGGCCAGGGTCCCTCATATAGATCCCCCTTTAGAGCAGGCCAGGCTAGGGTCCCCCATATAGATCCCCTCTAGAGCAGGCCAGGCCAGGGTGCCCCATAGAGACCCCCCTTTAGAGCAGGCCAAGCCAGGGTCCCCCATATAGATCCTCTCTAGAGCAGGCCAAGCCAGGGTCCCCCATATAGATCCTCTCTAGAGTAGGCCGGGCCAGGGTCCCCCGTATAGATCCCCTCTAGGGCAGGCCAGGCCAGTGTGCCCCATATAGATCCCCCTTTAGAGCAGGTCAGGCCAGGGCAGGTCCCCCATAGAATAGATCCACCTTTACATAGTTACATAGTTAGTGAGGTTGAAAAAAAAGACTCGAGTCCATCAAGTTCAACCCATAAACTTGTCAACCCATTGTTGTGAACTCAACAAAGTTCAACCCATTTACTTAGTCTTATTACTCTTACCCTCTTATCACCTGTATATAGAATAGTATCTCCAGGTTTTCCTGCAGCACCACACTCCCCCTGCAAATAATATATATATATATATATATATATATATATATATATATATATATATATTTCCCACTCTGCGAGTCCTCCTTGCCTCCTCCTCCTCAGCTCAGGCTGCCTGCCTGTTCTCCGGATCTCCACTGCACAGCACAGTCCCTCCCCTAGACAGTCCCACAGATTACTCTTCACACAGGCAGGACTTCACCACCACCCCACTTCAGTAGGTGGAGCTGGCCAGATCTACAGCTCTCTCTACACAGTACACAGGAGGGACTGGAGTCATACGGCCAAGTAGAGGCCACAGTCATCACATCGGGGTGAGGGAGGGATGGTCTCAGTGTGTCAGAGAGCAGCAGACTTAGAAAAAAGCCCA
The DNA here is from genome assembly GCA_018402905.1 of Glandirana rugosa. Taxonomy (NCBI): domain Eukaryota; kingdom Metazoa; phylum Chordata; class Amphibia; order Anura; family Ranidae; genus Glandirana; species Glandirana rugosa. Next base: position 84,187 of record BLSH010197115.1, on the reverse strand, counting down.
GGGTGGCCGCGGCGGACCCTGCAAGGACTGCTCACGGAAACCAGTGTCTGTGTGCAGACACCTTGCTGATCCCTGATTCCAAGGGGGCACTTGTTCCCCATTGCCGCCCCTTGTGGACACCCATGAGTGTACATTCCCTTTTTACAAAAGAGCTGAATTTCTAGAGTTCAGCTTCAATAATACATTCATAAATGTGATAGTGCTAAAACTCCCACACTTCTACATGTGAGGCCTCCACTTTTATTAAAATATATACAGAACATTTGTAGAGAAGCTATACCCTATATTGGCTCTATTGGAAGATGAATGGGCCGATGCACATTCCTTTTTGAATCTGAACTAAATATTTAGAAACAAAATAAAATGGAATATACTGATCTCTCTGAGATACATGAGAGTATCCAATTGTGTTTTATTTTAGATTCCAGCATCTATAAATACATTCTGAGTTTATTGCTAATCATCTAAAGCAGGGGTGTCAAACTTGATTTCATCGTGGGTCGTATCAGCATTATGGTCGCCCTGAAAGGGCCGGTTATATATCTAAGACTAGATGTTCAAAGCACCACCCCCCCCTTACAACTGATGCCAAGAGCTCCCCCCACCATCAGAAGTCAAGGGTCCCCCACCCTTCCTTACATCACAGTGGGGGCAGAGCTGAGAATTAGAAAGTGCAGGGTCTGGAGGAGGACCAGAGGAGAGTTGGAGTCTTCTGAATGCTGAGACCAGGGGAGGTGAAGATGAGGGGGTGCTGCAGCTGCACAGAGAGACAGACTGCTGAGACAGGGGTGGTGGAGATGAGGGGAGTGCTGCAGCTGCAGGAGAGGTGTGAGGGCCACATGAAATGACCTGGAGGGCCGGATTCGGCCCCCGGGCCTTGTGTTTGACACCTGTGATCTAAAGCTTTGATATGAAGCAGTAATGATCTTTGTCTGTTTTCTTTTCTAGACCTGGAAGGTAAAGTCTTCGTCTTCCCCCATGAAGACAGCACATCTCATGTCATTCTAAGACCTACAATCACAAGTCCATTGCAGAAAGTCAGCGTCTGCCTACATTCTTATTCAGATCTTTCACGCTCCTATACGGTCTTCTCTCTTGCTACTCCCGGGAAGGAAAAGGCCTTTCTAATCAGCATACAGTCTCCAGACACTTGTTCTGTATATATCAACCAGGAAGTCACCAGTTTTAAGACAGATTCAGAGTCTTTGAGACACACCTGTGTGACCTGGGACTCCGACACTGGAGTGGTCCAACTTTGGGTCAATGGGAAACTCTACCCAGAAGCAGTCTCCATGAAAGGGTCCTCTATCGCAGCTGAAGCCAGCATTATTCTGGGACAGGAACAAGACTCTATTAATACTTCTCAGTCATTGCTTGGTGAAATAAGTGACGTCCACATGTGGGATTATGTCCTGACTCCAGAAGACATCAAGAAGGTCATCTCTGGTGATCTCCATGGAAATGTCATTAACTGGCTATCCCTGAACTATGAAATCAAAGGGGACGTTCGTGTCCAGCTTCAACACCAGCGTAAGTCTGTCATCCGTCTATATACAGCTTTTAAATTAATAAGATTATCTAACTGTCAGTATATAATTACATTGAAAACGATGATATATTTTTCATGCCCATGAATAATGAGCGGTGATGATGACAATTATAAGTGAAATATCACCCAACAAAGAACCAACGTTCTCATGGAGTAACTAGAAGAACGCAAAACTGTGAATGAGATTCTTAATCATAAAAACATTTTTTTTTTGGTGATTTCATAATCCGTTTGCAATCTACAATCAAAGTGAACACATTATACTGAGCCATAAGTAGGGATGACAAAAAAGAGGGAGTTTGCGACTTTAAATGAGGCAGTGGATAAATGAGGTAGAATGTTGTAAAAATATATTTTATTGACATAAGTGGATAGCCAATGCATGACAACAGTGTAGATCATGTAAAATAATTATATTAATAATTCATATATATACACATCTGCACAACGGCACATCATAAACATCCCAAATTGATATATATATATATACACATGTGGGAAAACATGGAAACCTGCTGACATTGAATAAATTGTAATTCATTAGTATATACACATAAGTCAACTGGGCAGCACCTAGCATGATCAATTGTATTATACAAAGAGTATGAAATGTAATAAAAGGTAGATGGATGAATTCCCATTAGGGCATGTAGCCACATCCTATTTTTCTGATGTGTTTCGTGTAAAGAACACTTCTTCAGGGGCGGATTCTATGGGGTATATCAAGCGTAGCATAGTGGTGTGTGGTGGGTATGAGGCCAGGGCCAGGGGCTTTGTCTATCCCGGGAGCTGAGGTGGTCACTGGGTCCACACCAAAAGGGCGCATAGGCAGTAATCCACAGGTGCAGGATATTGGTCTCCATGAAGATGTGAAATAGATAGACGAAAAATCAAAAAAGGAAGGTAGCAGCAATGGAATCTGGAGATCAGTTTGTGGATGCTTTGGTCTCTTGTCACAGGATTGAACACATCAGGTAAATTGACTTTTCCTTCTGTTTTATAGCAAGCAGGTCCGCATTCTCCTGGATTATGCTGGCTCCCTTATGAGCAGCACTTCTGGAAAGTGCCCCAGTCAGTAGCCAGGATATGGAGGTCTTGTCCCAGGAGTCAGGTCATCTCCTATCGGAGTGTCAGGAGAACCACTATTCAAAGGCCAGGAGTGGGCCGTACACCAGGGCACTGCAACTAGAGGCTAAGTGAGCCAAGTAAACCAGGAGAGCTGGGCAACACAGTCAGAGGGACTGGTAAGAAAAGTAGCAGTGCTGCTGACAAGGGAGCCAGCATAATCCAGGACAATGCGGAACTGCTTGCTATAAAACAGAAGGAAAAGTCAATTTACCTGATGTGTTCAATCCTACATAGGGTCAAAGTCGAAGTCGGACCGTTTGTCTCTGAACAAGGATCCAACTTTGATCCCGACAATGCCAGGCACCTTGTGCTCTGGGGATCTTGAAGGGGAACTCCACGCCAAATTTAAAAAAAAACTGGCATGGGCCCCCCTCCAGGAGCATATCAGGCCCTTTGGTCTGGTATGGGTTTTAAAGGGAACACCCATGCTGAAAAAACGGCGTGGGGTCCCCCCCAATATCCCTACCAGACCCTTATCCGAGCACGCAGCCCAGCAGGCCAGGAAAGGGGGTGGGGATGAGCGAGTGCCCCCCCCTCCTGGACCATACCAGGCCACGTGCCCTCAACATTGGGAGTATGGGTGCTTCGGGGCAGGGGGGGCTCTGCCCCCCCACCCCAAAGCACCTTGTCCCCATGTTGATGAGGACAAGGGCCTCTTCCCGACAACCCTGGCAGTTGGTTGTCGGGGTCTGCGGGCGGGGACTTATCGGAATCTGGAAGCCCCCTTTAACAAGGGGGGCCCCAGATGCCGGCCCCCCACCCTATGTAAATGAGTAAGGGGTACATCGTACCCCTACCCATTTACCTGGAAAAAAATGTACAAAAAAAAACACTACACAGCTTTTTAAAATATTTTATTAAATCAGCTCCTGCAGTCTTCTCCCCTCTCCGGTGTCTTCTTTCTTCGGCTCTTTTGCGAGGTCTTCCATCTTCTGATGGGTCTTCTTTCTTCTCCTTCTCTGCGGCGTCTTCTGCTCTTTTGCCGGTCTTTTCCGCTGTCCTCTTCCCTCTGTTCTTCCTCTCTTCTTCTTCTTCTTCTTCCCATGTTGACACAACGCAATCTCCTTCACGAATGCCCTCTCCACTGTGTGCTTAGCCTTATATTGGCATGGGGCCCCCATGATGTCACATCCATTGTCCGAAGGTGGTGTTCAGTTACCCAACATATATGTTTCGGAAAAACAAGAAGCCCTTCATCAGGGGTAACTTTACAATGGACTGTGGCACACAGGCGTGTAATTAAAAACAATATTCTGACTTCCGGTTCCGGCGCCGCATGAGCTAGCAGCCTCCCGCTACAGCTCCCGCTCCACGGCTAAAAAACTGCTTATAAATCCGGCCCAAGGACTCACAGGGGTCTCACATCCATCCAGGCAGCACCCCAAGAGGCCCCCACACATAGGACACTCAGGAACCCGGCCTAAATATTCGTCAAAAAATCGGCACCTCGCCCTCGACATCGCCCTCCGACGATCGAGTACGCCGCGGCCTTGGCCTTCAGTCTTATAACAAAAATTAATGTGCGGACACACGGTGTCAGGTAACATTTCAATGGGGACTACTTCCCGAAGAACAAAAAGGCTTTGTATATACAACCCATTGACTTGTGGTGGAAGCCTGTTACCTACACTGTAGTACCCCCGGGGTACGGTTATATTCCGATTCGTGTGTCACCTCTCCCGTAAGCACTTCCTCTAACGCAACACAGTTGTACCCTTCTTCTTCTTCTTCTTCTCTCCTTCTT
>BLSH010197115.1:30075-43299 GCA_018402905.1 Glandirana rugosa | reverse complement strand
GAAATCTTCTCCGAAGGAAGACCTGCTGTCGGTACGTCTGGTTAAACTACCTCACACGCCGCATACCAGACTCGTGACTGTCCGACTGGGGGGTGGAGAAGTTGGAGACGTTGTTACGACCGTCGTGAGTATTCAGATAAAGGGTTTCTGTTGGAGACCTATACTGCCACTCGTTCCGTGAGTCGAAGAAACCAGCTGGTACCACTCCGCGACAAGACTCACCTTGGACAGGACAATTTGGTGACATACCAGTACCGGTGGCACGGCGTCGAGTCAAAGTCCCAGAACCGTTAGAAGAATATCGGATCCGGTAGAAATACATCTCGTTGTTAAGAAAAAAAAGTCTAGGAGTCTCTCAAGAAACGGTATGGCAAAGAACTCTCTGAGGATCTGAAAAAAAAGAATTGTTGCTCTACATAAAGATGGCCTAGGCTATAAGAAGATTGCCAAGACCCTGAAACTGAGCTGCGGCACGGTGGCCATGACCATACAGTGGTTTAACAGGACAGGTTCCACTCAGAACAGCGCCTCACCATGGTCGACCAAAGAAGCTGAGTGCCTTGCTCACCGTCATATCCAGAGGTTGTCTTTGGGAAATAGACTTATGAGTGCTGCCAGCATTGTTGCAGAGGTTGAAGAGGTGGGGGGTCAGCCTGTCAGTGCTCAGACCATACGCCGCACACTCCATCAAATTGGTCTGCATGGCTGTCGTCCAGAAGGAAGCCTCTTCTAAAGATGATGCACAAAAAAGCCCTCAAACAGTTTGCTGAAGACAAGAAGAATAAGGACATTAATTACTGGAACCATGTCCTGTGGTCTGATGAGACCAAGATAAACGTATTTGATTCAGATGGTGTCAAGCGTGTGTGGCGGCAACCAGGTGAGGAGTACAAATACAAGTGTGTCTTGCCTACAGTCAAGCATGGTGGTGGGAGTGTCATGGTCTGTGGCTGCATGAGTGCTGCCGGCATTGGGAAACTACAGGCCATTGAAGGCACCATGAATGCCACCATGTAATGTGACATACTGAAGCAGAGCATGATCCACTACCTTCAGAGAATGTACTGTGGGGCAGTATTCCAACATGATAACGACCCCAAGCACACCTCCAAGATGAACACTGCCTTACTAAAGAAGCTGAGGGTAAATGTGATGGACTGCTCAAGCATGTCCTCCAGACTTAAACCCTATTGAGCATCTGTGGGACATCCTCAAACAGAAGGTGGAGGAGCGCAAGGTCTCTAACATCCACCAGCTCCGTGATGTCGTCATAGAGGAGGGGAAGAGGTCTCCAGTGGCAACCTGTGAAGCTCTGGTGAACTCCATGCCCAAGAGGGTTAAGGCAGCGCTGGAAAATAATGGTGGCCACACAAAATATTGACACTCTTGGTCCAATTTGGACATTTTCACTTAGAGGTGTACTGACTTTTGTTGCCCACATATATCTTGTTCATCACTTCCATTGTGACGAATGACAGGTCCAGGGGATGACGGGCTGGGTCTCTCCAAAGGACATCAGTGACCATATTTGGACATGACCATACATGGTCAATAATGTGACTTGTACCCTGTGATATCATTAACCAACTATGGCCATGTCCATATATGGACATTGACATCACTTGGGAGGCCCCACCACTTTGTAAATATCAGATGTCATCAGCCAGACCTGTCATTCAGCATGAGGGAAGTGATGGACCAAGATGTGTTCAGACTTCCGGTTGGACTGAACTTTCAGCTCATCCCTAGTGGTGACTTCTTTGGCCGCTAATTGAAGATGGTGTCCCGATACCTTTGGTTGTAAAATTATGTTTCTAATAACAAATGCTGACTATTGCTTAGCAGAGAGTGATTATTTTTAATTATTTTTTAGGCTATTCAGAGAGATGGAGCTGAGTGTGGTGGCATTGTTGGTGGTGGTCTCCGTGTCTCTTGCACAGGAAGGTAAGTGATAGAGCCTCTGCACACTTACTGGTAACAGAAATCAGTGATAATATTTCAATTCATCTCTATTTCTCTTTATTAACCACTTCAGCCCTGGAAGGATTTCCAGCTTTAGGACCGGAGCCCTTTTTGCGATTCGGCGCTGCGTTGCTTTAACTGACAATTGCGCGGTCGCGCGACATTGTACCCAAACGAAATTTGCGTCCTTTTTTTCCCACAAATAGAGCTTTCTTTTGGTGGTATTTGATCACCGCTGCGTCATTTCTGATCACCGCTATAAACAAAAGAAGAGCAACAATTTTGCAAAAAAACCCACATTTCTAACATTTTTTTTCACCGTTTTTGGCTGATTTATATTCTTCCTCATATTTGCGATAAAAAAATCGCAATCGGCATTTATTGATTGGTTTGCTCAAAAGTGGTCGCGTTTACGGATGATGAGAATTCATTTTCGGGGTTTTAATTTTTTATTTTTTTTTTATTAGTAATGGCGGCGATCTGCGATTTTTTGCGGTACTGCGATATTTCAGCGGACATGTCGGACCATTTTGACACTTTTTTGGGACCATTGGCATTTATACAGCGATCAGTGCTATAAAAATGCACTGATTACTGTGTAAATGCCATTGGCAGTGAAGGGGTTAACCTGCAGGGGGCGCTCTAAGGGTTAACTGTGTTCCCTGGGCGTGTTCTAACTGTAGGGGGACTGCACTATCTGGGGAAGGGAAGTGGTCACAGCCTTCACGTACAGGAAGGCTGTGATCACAGCCCTTCCCCCTCACACAGAGCGGAGGTCCGTGTTTACATACACGGACCTCCGCTCCTTCGCTTCGGGGGGGCCATCGCGGGGAGCCGGCGGCAATCGAAGCTGCCGCACCCACTCCCTGGCCCTCCCCGAACACAGTGAGCGCGCGGGCCCGCCTCCGGCGGCGCGTGCGCGCTCACTAAACTCGTTCCCGCAGCCGCCGTCGTATGACGGCGTTTTGCGGGAACGAGCCACTTTGCCGCCGTCAGATGCCGATCGGCGGTCGGCAAGTGGTTAAAAAGGTTCCACAAGGAAGATCTGAGTTCTTCCCCTTCCCTATTGGAAGCTCTGCTTACTGAATTGCAGCCCTTAGATCACGCAGTTCCATAGGGAAGCCGGGGCTGGGTGAGGTCTGAGCCATGACCTGTGTTCATCCACATGGAGACAGACAACTTTTTTAAGAATTGATCTGTCATAGACACCCATTTGTGGCACTTAGTCTGAGCGGAGTGTTGGCCTGGTATTGGACAAGTTTTGGGGTCACAAAAATTTCAATTGAAGCAGCACACCACTGCTAAGATGTCCAGATACAACGTTATTCCATTAAAAGTCAGGGGTATAATCCTAAAATTATACAACGCATTTTGGGGGTCCAAGTGCCCCTTTCATCAGGGATTGACTGGCAACAATGTGAACAAACCAGAAGTGAACTGGACCTACAATTGTATTTTTTCCCAGTGTGGAATCAGCAGCATCTGACAGCAACAGGTTGGCAGTTTTGGTGTTGGTCATCCAGCACAGCAGTTCACTGCAAACACCTTTTGGAATCATAAACAACAGAAAGTCATAAAGTTAACCAAAGTTAACCACTTGACACCCGCCAACAATACATTTACTGCTGGCGGGCAGCAGCCCCAGGCACCTTGAAGTTCCCGTACATTGCAGCACACTTCAAAAAAGTGCCTTTTCCCGTGCCTTTTCCCCCAGATCCTTTGACAATTCTTTTGCTTTCCCCATGACTCAGAATCCGGAAACGTCAGTGCAGCACTGGATGAAAGATGCAAGGGTCTGTCAGGAGTCCAGAAACTCACTGACCTTTTATACACACACATTAATTACAAGCAATCAGATCACAGGTGAGGATGGTTACTTTTAATAGCCATTCAAGCCCCCTTTGTGTCAACCTGTGTGCATGTTACCAGGCCAAAATCACCAGGGTATGTAAATTTTGCTCAGGGTCATTTGGGTAGTTTCTGTTGTCATTATGATATAAAAAGAGTAAACACAGTTGATTGATAATAAATGGCTTCAGCCAAACACCAACCATGAGTGAAAGAAAAGTTTTTGTGTTCTCATTCATATTCTCTGAAAAATGGCCAATAAATCATAAATTCTGCCAGGGTATGTAAACTTATGAGCACAACTGTACCTCTGCAGAAGGGCATGAGTATAGTGGCAGCAAGGAAGACGTAATTGGGCCTTGGAAACCAAACTTACGCTGGGTGTGAACCATATACCCCCAGTGCACTCTGTCGAATGCATTCTCTGTGTCAATGGAGAGCAACCAAGAAGGCGTTAGCATTCGGTCAGCATGATCATCGGAATGTTTAGTATGTGTTGGGTGTTATCTGAGGCCGGTCTACCCCTAATAAACACTGTTTGGTGAGATCTGATGAGAGAAGGCATAATGGGCACGAGGCTTCTCGCCAACAGATTTGCATAGATTTTGATATCAGCATTTAGGAGGGAAATAACCCTAAAATGAAATGGAATGGAGGTGTCCTTCCCAGGTGTAGGAATTGTGCCCTCACAGCATTATCTAATGCAGTGGTTCTCAACTCCGGTCCTCGGGACCCACCAACAGGCCAGATTTTAAGTATTACCTTGGGGAGATGCAGACTAGAATACTGCAATCACTGAGCAGCAAATGATATCACCTGTGATGTATTTCAGTTATCCTGCAAAAGTGGCCTGTTAGTGGGTCCCGAGGACCGGAGTTGAGAACCACTGATCTAATGGGAAAGATGCTTGCATTTGAGCTTCGGTAAATATCTTAGAAAGGAACAGGGCTAGTAAAGAGTTGAAGGTATTTTAATATTCCGTGCTGCGTAGTGCGAGATCACATGCGATGTCCGTGCAATAGTATGGCTGAAATTGCATCGCATTCGCACCAAACTCGCACAGGAACCTTTTTTTTTGGTCAGCACCAGAAACGGATCGCGTGGGTGTTCACAACTATGCAATCCTACTCATGTCCGAACTGTCAGTTTGCACTGCAATATGCGAGCTGAAATGGGGGTGTCCTTATCAATGTATTGAAACTCCCCGCAGTTTGCATATGGCAGTGTGAACTGCCGTATGAGTCGGGTGAGACGCGGGAACCCGCACTGGATTCGCAGGGTTCCTGCATCGCACCAGTGTGAACCAAGCTTTAAACCGCAGAAAAAAGAACCCCTGCGAGACAAAGGCATAATGTGCCAGTATGCATCGAATACTAGCACATTATGAAATACTTACCTTAGAACAAGGCCTCCAAAGCTGCTCCCAATCACCTCTGAGGGAGCAGACATGATGGCCCGGAGTTTCTTCCAGGTTCGCGGCTCCGGCGCTGTGAGTGGCTGGAGCCGCGATCACGTCACTCCCGCGCATGCGCGCTTGAGCTCTCCGTTCTGGCAACTTCCAGCAGCGGCTGCATGCAAGGAGAATATCTCCTAAACCGTACAGGTTTAGGAGACATTAATTTTACCTACAGGTAAGCCTTATTATAGGTCTTATTATAGGCTTACCTGTAGGTAACAATCACAATTGGGGGGATACAACCACTTTAAGTCGTGAACCCATCAGGGCCTGTCAGAAGGCATAGTTTTCATGGTAATCTCTACTTCAGATAAAGGGTGGTAAAGGGAGCATTTCATTGGTGTACTGTAGCTGATCGGAGGAAAGCTTGGGCAGGTTAAGACTAGACAGAAAGTGAGTAATGTCAGGCTCTAGAGGGGTCTTCCTTTAAAAGAGATTTATGGGTTTTCTCTTTTTTTGATTCATACTTACCAAATTGGATGCTGCATCTGCTCCCCGACACATCTACACTGAGAACCGAGCGATCAAACACTGCTGATCGCTCGGTTCTCACAGCTCCCTGAGCAGAGAGCTGGCGACTGTCCATCACCGACTCTCTGCTCTGCACCCTCCTCACTCACTGGAGGGCTGAGCTGTGGAGGGGTGGGGAGCGGCCGGCTCAGGCTCTCAGCGGCTCATTGAGAGGCTGAGCCGGATGGCGGTCCAGGGTTCTAGGTGGATGCTGACTGGTCGTGATGGCGCCGAGACTGGACTAGCTCTGTAATGTCAGCAGAGACTGGGAGTCGGCCCGCTGTCTGCTGAAAACGGGTCACAGGAGTGCAAAACAAACTGCACTCTTGGGATCCATAGGAGAAGTACAGCCAAACGAGCTTTCCCCGGACTTCTCCTTTAAGTTATAAAGGGAACTGTGATAATCTGCGAAAGCATTTGCAATATGCTGGGGGTTAAGCAGTCTTTGGTTAGTAGAGGGGTGAAAGACGTAAGGCATTTTGGTCTCGGTACATTGGGCCTGAAGAGGGTCGGCCAGAAATTTCCCTGCCTTGTTGTTATGGGCGTAGTATTTGATCTTTAGCAAACTAAGGCACTTATCATGTTTTACATGTGAAATATCAAATATATAGATAGCGCTTGCTATGGTGGCAGGCAAATGTAACCCTATGGTAACAATATATACTGTGCTTATATGTGACACATTATTTGTTGTGTCTTAGTTACTAAAATAAACTATTTTTATTGTGCAAATCCACTAATAAATGAATGCAATAAATACCGTATATATTCGAGTATAAGCCGAGTTTTTCAGCACGTTTTTTTGTACTGATAAAGACCCCCTCACCTTATACTCAAGTGAGTGTCCCACAGCCTCTCTGGGTGGTCTGAAGAGATGAGTAGATTCACAATGCCCAGAGCGCGCTGCTTCTAAGAGCCGCCCTGTGCATGAAACTGTGACCTAATTACACTGGAATTCAGAGAATGCAGAGAGAGCGAGCTGTCAGATTTTCGGGGAGGTGGGCGGGACATGTGGGTGTTAGCTGTTCAGTCCCGCCCACCTCCGATCTCAGTGAAGATCTGCAGCTCTCTCTCTGCATTCTCTGCATTCCAATGTAACCAGGGAAAAGTTTCATGCACAGAACGGCTCTTAGAAGCAGCGCGCTCTGTAGATTGTAAAGCTACCTTATTCATCTCTTCTGTGTCCTGGCTACAATCCCTGTGTTCTGGCTACAATACCTGTGTAATGGCTGAGTCCCTGTGTTCTGGCTACAATCCCTGTGTTCTGGCTCCCTGTCCCTGTGTTCTGGCTACAAACCCTGTGTAATGGCTGAGTCCCTGTGTTCTGGCTACAATCCCTGTGTTCTGGCTCCCTGTCCCTTTCTTCTGGCTACAATCCCTGTGTAATGGCTGAGTCCCTGTGTCCTGTCTACAATCCCTGTGTAATGGCTGAGTCCCTGTGTTCTGGCTACAATCCCTGTGTTCTGGCTCCCTGTCCCTGTGTTCTGGCTACAAACCCTGTGTAATGGCTGAGTCCCTGTGTTCTTGCTACAATCCCTGTGTCCTGGCTACAATCCCTGTGTAATGGCTAAGTCCCTGTGTTCTGGCTACAATCCCTGTGTTCTGGCTCCCTGTCCCTTTCTTCTGGCTACAATCCCTGTGTAATGGCTGAGTCCCTGTGTTCTTGCTACAATCCCTGTCTTCTGGCTACAATCCCTGTGTAATGGCTGAGTCCCTGTGTTCTGGCTACAATCCCCTGTGTTCTGGCTCCCTGTCCCTGTGTTATGGCTACAATCCCTGTGTTCTGGCTCCCTGTCCCTGTGTTCTGGCTACAATCCCTGTGTTCTGGCTCCCTGTCCCTGTGTCCTGGCTACAATCCCTGTGTTCTGGCTCCCTGTCCCTGTGTCCTGGCTACAATCCCTGTGTTCTGGCTCCCTGTCCCTGTGTACTGGCTACAATCACTGTGCAATGACTAAGTCCCTGTGTTCTGGCTACAATACCTGTGTTCTGGCTACAATCCCTGTGTTCTGGCTACAATCCCTGTGTTCTGGCTCCCTGTCCCTGTGTTCTGGCTGCTGCATTTCCCACCCTAGGCTTATACTCGGGTCAACAACCTTTCCCAGTTTTTTGTGGTAAAATTAGGTGCCTCGGCTTATATTCGAGACGGCTTATACTCGAGTATATACGGTAGATAAATGAGCACATGTGTACTTCATGTGCAAATTAAATGAATAATATAATCATAAACCATAATAAAAAGTGCAATGAGTGCAATCAGCAAAGTGAGAGTCTTTCTGCAAAACCAATCTAGAACAACGAGCAATCAACGAAAACTGTAAACAATGTTCTGTGCAAATCGGTCCGTTTTTGACCTAATTGTGCAAACATAAATCAGATAAAAAAAAGTTCATGAATAGAGTGACTTGTGCCGGTCTTCTTAAGTGCCAAATAATATTTCAGTGTCACCACCTCCACCGTGTATCATAGGGGGTAAGTTTCCTACTTACCAGAGCTCCTGAAGACGTCACATCCGGCGACGAAACGCGTTAAGTTGACACGCACGGTGCGACGCTGAGTTGGAGCACGCCCGGAATACTGTGTTCCACGGCTTCTAACGACTCAATGCTATCACACTGAGCAACACTAGCTGTGCACTTGCTATAGCACAATAAAGACGCTCAATTATTAAAGCAATTCACGCTATGTGAGGCTCGTCCTATATATCTTTCATATATACACTCCAATACCATGGAGGACATCCAGCGAGGATTCAAGGAGCTCCCGGCTGGATGAACACAGCATCAGGATCCAGGGGGTTACATTAAGCGTTAGTTGACTTCTCTTAGTCATGTGACTAGAGGGTCAATTCCATCTGGTAAGTAGGGAACTTACCCCCTATGATACTCGGTGGAGGTGGTGACACTGAAATATTATTTGCCACTTAAGAAGACCGGCACAAGTCACTTTATTCCTGAACTTTTATTTATCTGATTTATGTTTGCACAATTAGGTCAAAAACGGACCGATTTGCACAGAACATTGTTTACAGTTTTCGTTGATTGCTCGCTGTTCTAGATTGGTTTTGCAGAAAGAATCTCACTTTGCTGATGGCACTCATTGCACTTTATATCATGGTTTATCATTATATTATTCACTTAATTTGCACATGAAGTACACATGTGCTCATTTATCTATTTATTGTATTGATTTATTAGCGGACTTTCACATTAAAAATTGGTTATTTTAGTAACAAAGACACAACAAATACAGGCGGTGCCCTAGTTACAAACATCCGACTTACAAACGACTCCTACTTACAAATGGAGGTAGACAACAGGAAGTGAGAGGAAATCTCCCCCTAGGAAGGGAAATTCACTCCTGTAAGGGCTATTAAGGGAAAAATGGTTCTCCATTGAAGCTTTATCTCCAAGGTTTGTTTGCACAACAACCTACAATTTTCAAAATCCAATTATCATTGGGACAGGAAGTGAGATGAAATCTCCCCATAGGAAGGGAAATTTACTCCTGTAAGAGGTATTATGGGAAAAAGGGGTCTCCACTGATGCTTTATCACCAATCCTTGTTTCCACAACAACACAAAATTTACAAAATCCAATTATCATTGGAACAGTAAGTGAGAGGACATCTCCCCCTAGGAAGGGAAATTCACTCCTGTAAGAGTTATTATAGGAAAAAGGAGTCTCCATTGATGCTTTATCACCAATCCTTGTTTCCACAACAACCCAACATTTTCAAAATCCAATTACCATTGGGACAGGAAGTGAGAGGACATCTCCCTCTAGGAAGGGAAATTCACTCCTGTAAGAGTTATCATGGGAAAAAGATGTCTCCCCTAAAGCTTTATCACCAATCCTTGTTTCCACAACAACCTAAAATTTACAAAATCCAATTATCATTGGGACAGGAATTGAGAGGAAATTTCCCCCTAGGAAGGGAAATTCACTCCTATAAGAGTTATTATTGGGACAGAAAGTGAGGTGAGATCTTCTGAAGAGAAACCTAGACAGCAAAACAAACATTACAGGGGTGTTAATCCTTCCCTATGCTATCCAAAAAGCTTAAAAATATTTTTTTTTTGGCTGAAGCTACACTTAAGCAATGTCCATGTTCTCACTTACAAACAAATTCAACTTAAGAACAAACCTACAGTCCCTATCTTGTTTGTAACCCAGGTAGTGTGTCACATATAAGCACAGTATATATTGTTACCATAGGGTTACATGTACCTGCCACCTCTATACATTTGATATGTCACATGTAAAACATAACACCACGCCCAACAGCTAATAGATAGCAGCTGCCATTTGTTGGTGGAATCCCAAGGCGCGGGAGAAATATTTTATAATATTTTATTTGACATAAGGCACTTATCATGCTGCTCAAACAGCAGCCCTCTAAGTTCTGCACGTGATTTAAGGATGCATGCCTCACATATATGCCTTAAGGGCATTCCAAAGACTAAAGGGAGATATATTGTCAGTATTATTTAAGGAGAAGTCCCTGATATGCTGAGAACAGAGCATTATTACCTGTATCTTGAACGATCTTGCTGTTACAATGACATATTCTTGTCGGAGAAGAAGTGTCCTGCTTCACTAGTGTAAGAGTAATAGCCACATGGTCAGACCACGTAATAGTGGAGATAGTGGAGGAGGACGTTTCTTGCGAGACCCATTTATCCACAATGAAAAGATCTATGCGAGAGTAAGATCTATGTCCAGGGCAGCCATCAGAAATGTTGGGGCCCCTTAAACAACTTTAGATCTGGCCCCCCCACTCCGTCTGACCACCAACATTTCCCAGAGCCCGCCCACTGACCATCCCACCACATCTGCCCACTGGTCCCAGTAAGAATTATACACCCTGTCACACTTACCAGGTGTAGCCAGCAAAGCATGACCCATTCAAGTGAAGTGTGCAATGCATGCTAGTGTGGGATCCAAGGGGTTAAAAAAAAACAGTGCAAAGGCAGCACAGCCTCACTCGATGCTTGCAATAAGACCTCTCACTGAACCATAGGTGCTGGAGGTCCCAATCTTGAACCAGTTGTTGTCCAGAGGGCCCTCTCTATGTGACCCAAGTTTGGTATTTTTATTGCCTATGGCTCGGGAGAACGGTGTCCCCAAACCGGGTGCCCCCTCCCATAAACTCCAACGCTAAGTCCAAAATTCATCTGACAATTGCCGGCCAATGCCTGGGCACTTTGGAGACCCGGTACAGCCGAACTATAGGTGCTGGAGGTCCCAAACTTGGACCAGTTGTGGCCCAGTGGGGCCTCTCTATGTGACCCAGGTGTGATATTTATTGGCTATGGTTCGGGAGAACAGTGTCCCCAAACCGGGTGTCCCCCTTCCATAGACTCCAATGTTAAAGACTGCTAAAGTCTTTGTTGTAAGGGCCCCTTGAGACACTGGGGCCCCTTACAACAGTACTGCCTGTACCCCCCTGATGGCGGCCCTGTCTATGTCTTTTTCACTTGCATGTAGACAATGCCATGCATCGTAGACATCTTCACTGTGGAGAAGTGTTCGCATTGTAAGCGTGAGAAAGACATGTCGAGATTGGGGGTCAACAGTTTATTTGAAGTGACCACACATGGCGAGGTTTCCATATTTGTTCACTGACAGTTTCTTGAAAATGCTGTGGAGGAAGCTGTCAGGCATTGAGAGCATAGATATTTCCTAGGATATATGGTTTGTTGTTGATGTCATCCTGTAGTATAATGTATTGATTAGGGATTAGCTGGACATCGGCTGTTTGTTTGTTGGGGGAAACCCGAACATTATGGGGCGTTCGCGGCAACTTTGCATGCCCCATAATAGTTTTCAAATGGCAGCGGAATGCCGCCCGCTGATTGGCCAAAGCATGCACATGACCTGCATGCTTTGGCCAATCACCGGGCGGCCTGCTGTGAGAGCTTTGATTGGCTAAAGGCAGGGAGCCTTTAGCCAATCACTGCACAGCAGCCTCAATCCACGCCCCGCACTATATAAAGCCGCTCGTACAGAGGCTCTATGTAGTGTGTCGGCATTGTTAGAGAGTGATATACAGATGTTATAGCGCTCAGCCAATCCAGTAGGAGCAATCAATTGGGAAACAGTGAGTTTCTAGACACATATAATCAACCCTGAGAGAGTTCATGCAAGTCAGGAATGACTGAAGATGATTGGATAGGCTCAGAGTCCGCAGATAACTTTTGAGTAAATTCTGTAAATCAGTTCCATAAAACAAGGATAAGATATTCTCCAGTCTTGTTAGGATGGAGGCTTACCAGATTTCAGATATAGTAGAGCGTTGGACCATTCTCCAGGTGCCAAGGTATGTATTGAAGAGTAGATGGTATATCCTGCGTTCCACCAGGGATTCTCTTATGGTTCCTGTGAGGGTGGCTCCTATGGGAACTGGATCTCCGGATGGGTGTCCTCCACTGTGTAAGGAACGTCACACATTCCGTTCGAAAACGTGGGTCTTACTTGAAAGACGGAGGTATCCCCAAGATCCAAGCGTTCGTCCGCGGTGGTGGTGGGTGAAGAGGGGTGGACCAATGGACCCCAATTGGGTGGATTCGGAAGAGATAAAAGAAAACTCTAAATAGTGTAAAAACCTCTTGGCATGAGGTGCGTTTATTACAAATGAGGTTAAAAAACCTATCAATCAGGCATAAGGTAAAAAGTTTCTTAAAAGTCTTTTTCAAACATAAAAACGCAGAAAATCAGGGCAGCAGGTTCCCAACATGTTTCGTATAAAAGATACATCATCTGGAGTAACCAATGCCTCAAAATGCTGCGATATATATAGCAGTCATGCACCAATTGATCTGAAGAGTCAAGACCCCACCCCCAAACTCATGGTGCACATAAGGGGAAGTGCTTCTGGTGTGAGCAGACTAGGTATCTATGTATGGAGTTAACCAGAGGGATTGTAAGATGGAATGTATGAATATAGTGGAAAGATGTGTCATACACCTTGTGTGCATAAAATACATGAGGATTTATATAAAATAGTGGGAATGCTAATCCCGGTGACCCGGAAGTGAATAAACCACTTGTAAAGGGAATTTATCCGGGGAATGGCATAATCAAAATCCCATAATAAGGGGGTGTGCGTACCCGGCGGTTTGTGGCCGGGAGATGTGAGCTTAGTAATTCGGATATTCATCTCCCGTGCGGAGATGCATAGAGGAGGTATGACGTGAGATCCGCCCCAGAGGCGGATGTCGGTGGGCGGGAACCCCAATTATGCAGACAGGACATGCTCTGCAGACAGAGGCGGGTCCGGTCCTACGGTGAGCCAGTGAAGACAAGATTATAGTAGCAAAGCACTTCTAGCAGTGTATGCGATGGGTGGAACTTTTAGGGTGTAAGTGGGCTATGCAAACGGGAAAATAATATGGAAATGGCACAAACCCTAGGACGGAAATTAGAAACAAAGAAATAAGAATAAAAATA
>BLSH010197115.1:17930-28957 GCA_018402905.1 Glandirana rugosa | reverse complement strand
AACCCCTATGGAGGAAAAAAGTTTATTCTGGGTGCAAAAGCTTGCCTTACACACTGCAAGGAATGTGTCACCTCCTGTGGGCAGACCTCTAGGTAAAGGGTATCCTCGGTGGGAGTGTCCTTGGTATTCTATTAGGGACCACCTTGCGTCCTATATGGTAGATGAGAAGTTATGTATGGAACCGTGGACCACTTACCAGGTTGCGAGATGATATGGGTCCCGACCTGACCCTGTTTTTAAACCGGGACCTGAAGTGGGTCTGGTCGGGTGAAATTAAAAAGTTCGTGCGTGTTTTTGCCATATATTTGATATGCGTTAACACGTTTATTAGTATTCATCGTATTATATTCCTCAGGAGTGAGCGGAGAATAATAAAGTGAATAAGAGGAGGAAGAGTGTAGGGACGTACTTCTTTGCACAATTGCGTATAGTTTATATACCGTTTTTGTGCGTGCTTGAAAAATTAAAGTGGGCTGGTCTGGGTGAAGTCCAGGGCCAAATTTTTGTCCCAGTCCAGCCCTGGGTATAGTAGAGCGTTGGACCATTCACCAGGTGCCAAGGTATGTATTGAAGAGTAGATGGTATATCCTGCGTTCCACCAGGGATTATCTTATGGTTCCTGTGAGGGTGGCTCCTATGGGAAATGGATCTCCAGACGGGTGTCCTCCACTGTGTAAGGAACGTCACACATTCCGTTCGAAAACGTGGGTCTTATTTGAAAAAAGGAGGTATCCCCAAGATCCAAGCGTTCGTCCGCGGTGGTGGTGGGTGAAGAGGGGTGGATCAATGGACCCCAATTGGGTGGATTCGGAAGAGATAAAAGAAAACTCGAAATAGTGTAAAAACCTCTTGGCATGAGGTGCGTTTATTACAAATGAGGTTAAAAAAACCTATCAATCAGGCATAAGGTAAAAAGATTCTTAAAAGTCTTTTTCAAACACAAAAACGCAGCAAATCAGGGCAGCAGGATCCCGACGCGTTTCGTATAAAAGATACGTCATCTGGGGTAACCAATGCCTCAAAATGCTGCGATATATATAGCAGTCATGCACCAATTGATCTGAAGAGTGAAGACCCCACCCCCAAACTCGTGGTGCACATAAGGGGAAGTGCTTCCGGTGTGAGCAGACTAGGTATCTATGTATGGAGTTAACCAGAGGGATTGTAAGATGGAATGTATGAATATAGTGGAAAGATGTGTCATACACCTTGTGTGCATAAAATACATGAGGATTTATATAAAATAGTGGGAATGCTAATCCCGGTGACCCGGAAGTAAATAAACCGCATGTAAAGGGAATATATCCGGGGAATGGTATAATCAAAATCCCATAATAAGGGGGTGTTAGAGAGTGCCTAGGTTCCTGAATACAGGCAGTTTAGATAGCTAGCTTTAAAAACTTGTTAAAAAAAGAAAGAAAAGTCCAAAAAATAGATAGCTAACTAGATAGATAGTTAGAAATCTAAAATCTATCTGTCAGTTAGTGCAGAGAGGTTAGTGTAGGGAAGTGGTTCTCAACTCCGGTCCTCGGGACCCCCCAACAGGCCAGGTTTTCAGGATAACTGAAATACATCACAGGTGATATCATTTGCTCCTCAGTGATTTCAGCATTCTAGTCTGCATCTCCTCAAGGCAATACTAAAATTCTGGCCTGTTGGTGGGTCCCGAGGACCGGAGTTGAGAACCACTGGTGTAGGGGGAAAAAAAAGGAAGGATCCTTGTGCACTGGTTGTGGGATCACCTTGTATGAACCATTGTTGATATATGGACTTTTCTGATGGACTCACTTTATGATTTTATTTTACATGTTATTATAAACGTAGGTCTGCGCCTTACTTTCACTTATTAATTCACTGTTACCTTATGGCTTTAAAGGGGCAGCGACCACAATTATAACTTTTTTTGTTATTTATTCTTGGTTTTGGCGCCGATTTCTCTACTCTTGCTTACTATTACCAGATATCCTGAGGCAGGCCAGAAAAGCCTGTGGTCAGTTCTGGCGTTCATGCAATGCCAGTGCCCAACTGGCTGACATCCAGCGTGAATTTAACCTGCCCAACAACTGCCTCATTTGTGACCTGCCCACCAGGTGGAACTCAACATTGGCAATGCTGCAGGGGCTGCACACACAGCAGAGGGTCATCATTGAGTACCTCTGTGAGTATGGCACCAGGACAGGCTCAGGAGAACTTGGCTTATTTTCGCTACGTTAGTGGCTAATGATCAAGGATGCATGCACTGTCCTGTCACCATTTGAGGAGGGCACAAGGATGGTGAGCAGCGACAATGCAAGCATCAGTGACACTGTCCCACTAATATTCCTTCTGGAGCACACGCTTCATGGAATCATGGACAGGGCACTTGAGGCAGAACAGAGGGAGGAAGAGGACTTCCTTTCCTCTCAAGGCCCCCTTTATGCAGAGAGCATTCCTGCAGAGCCGTCAAACACACAGGACGAGGAGGATTGTGTCAGCATGGATGTGAAGTATAATATGCAGCAGTCTTCAAGGGATCATGGCTTTCAGGCCCCAGAAGCCCAAGGAGTTGTACGTGGCTGGGAGAAGGTAGTTCCTGATAATGTCATTCTCAGTGATGCAGAGGACACTCATGCCTCCTTAACCACTTCTTAGGGTGGATGTACTATGACGTCCTGCCTTTGAGAAGTGATATCTGAATGGTGGGTGCAGCTGCAGGCACCATTCAGATACCGTTTTTTTTTTTTCAGCAGACGACTCTACGTTTGATACAAGTGGTTTTAGCGGCGGATTCACTGCGAGATCACTTTTATCAGCGGCGGAAGAGTTGTCCCCCCTCCCGCCGCTTTCCCGTGATCTCCGCTGCTGACCGGACCCGCTGCTCACTCGGCTCCATAGTACGGCAGGGCAGAAATGACGTCAGAAGTCAGTTCCGCCCAACGGTCTTAAAGGGCCCATTTTTTTTTTTTGGACTGTCATTTTTTTTCTGATTTTTTTTTTTTTTTTTTTTTTGCATTTTAGTGTAAATCTGAGATGTGAGGTCTTTTTGACCCCAGATCTCATATTTAAGAGGACCTGTCATGCTTTTTTCTATTACAAGGAATGTTTACATTTCTTGTAATAGGAATAAAAGTGATCAAAATGTTTTTTTTTAAAAAAAAAGAACAGTGTACAAATAAAAAGTAAAATAAATAATTAAAAAAAAAAAAATTTAAAGCGCTCCGTCCCGCCGAGCTCGCGCGCAGAAGCGAATGCATACATAAGTCCCGCCCACATATGAAATC
Source organism: Glandirana rugosa (assembly GCA_018402905.1). Classification (NCBI taxonomy): domain Eukaryota; kingdom Metazoa; phylum Chordata; class Amphibia; order Anura; family Ranidae; genus Glandirana; species Glandirana rugosa. Next base: position 25,697 of record BLSH010197115.1, on the reverse strand, counting down.
ATCATTTTACTCGGCGTAACATTATCTTTCACAATATAGAAAAAAATTGACCTAACTTTACTGTTTTCTTATATTTTAGCTAAAAAAACAGAATTTATTCAAAAAAATGCACGCTTGGAAGACCGGTGCGCAAATACGGTGTGACATAAAGCTTTGCAATGACCGCCATGTTATTCTCTAGGGTGTTCGAAAAAAAAATATATATATACAATGTTTGGGGGTTCTAAGTAATTTCATAGCAAAAATACCTGTTTTTAACTCGTAACACCGAACCCAAAAAACAGGCCCGGTATGGAAGTGGTTAAACTTAGGCTGCATGGGCTCTCTGATTCTGAAAAGCCTGTGAAAAGACCCTAGGATTCGTGGTATCAAGAAGAGGGATCATTACTGGCTGGCAACCCTTCTTGATCCACGTTACAAGGGTAAAGTTGTAGAACTCATATTGCCTGCACAGAGGGTGCAGAGGATGAAACCTCTTCAGGATACCTTGAAGAAAAGTTTGTGCAACGCCTTTCCAGACCCTGGGAGATTACCATGTCCTGCTGCTGGCCCTGGACAACGTGTTTCTGATTCTTCGGTTGTTCAGAGGCAGAGTGGTGGAGAAGGTGGCCAGCTGAGCGATGCCTTTAAAAAATATTTCAGTCCTCAGAGCCCAGGCCTGATAGGTTCAAGCAAACATCGTCAGCGTCTGCATTATATGGTGCAGGAATATATAGGGGCAAGAGCAGACTTGGAAATCTTTCCAACTGAGCATCCACTTATTTACTGGGTCTTGAAGATGGACCACTGGCCGGAACTTGCTCAATATGCAATTGAGCTACTGGCCTGTCCTGCATCCAGCGTGCTTTCTGAATGGACATTCAGTACTGCTGAAGGATTCGTAACCAATCAAAGAGTGCGCCTGTCCACAGACTCGGTTGATAGGCTCACATTTATAAAAATGAATCAGTCCTGGATCAGCAGCTATCAAGCCCCTGATGCTGATGCAACTGATTCAATTTTCTAGGGATCTGGGATCCCTTGAAGACTGCCACTGCTCCTATTCCTGCTGTCCATAATCTAGAACAATATTTTGTATTTAGGGCACCGCCAACACCAAAGGCCCAATTTTTCTGCACCTGATTTGCAGGGGCATGCCATAACAATTTTTAAAATAATTTACAACATCAAGCACAGTTCCTCCGTCCAACAAGAGTAACTGCAAAGAGTTACAGTGTTCTGGCACCGCCAACACCCAAGGCCCAATTTTTTGCCACCTGTTTGACTGGGGGCATTTGTCACAATTTGTGAACTAATTTACATCAGGCGCAATTCCTCCGTCCAACAAGAGTAACTGTAAGGGGTTACAGTGTTCTGGCACCGCCAACACCCAAGGCCCAATTTTGGCCACCTGTTTGACTGGGGGATTTTATCCATTTTTAAATTAATTTACAACAGCACGGCCCGTGTCAAAATGTTTAAAAAAATGACATGGGGTTTCCCCCAAAATCAAAACCAGGCCCATCACGTCTGGTATGGAATTTAAGGGGAACCCCATGCCAAAATTAAAAAAAAAATTACGTGGGGTTCCCCCCAAAATCCAAACCAGGCCCTTCAGGTCTGGTATGGAATTTAAGGGGAAACCCGCCCCAATTTTTTAAAAAAAAATGGTGTGGGGCCCCTCAAAATTCAAACCAGACCCTTATCCAAGCACGCAGCCCTGGCAAGGCAGGAGGGGGTGGGGACGAGCGAGCCCCCCTCCTCCCTCTGAACCATACCAGGCCACATGCCCTCAACATGGGGAGGATGCTTTGAGGTCACCCCCAAAGCACCTTGTCCCCATGTTGGTGGGGAGAAGGGCCTCATCCCCACAACCCTGGTTGGTGGTTGTGGGGGTCTGCGGGCAGGTGGCTTTACAACAGCAGGCCCGCGCCAAAATAAAAAAAAAAATGATGTGGGGTTTCCCCCCAAAATCCAAACCAGGCCCTTTAGGTCTGGTATGGAATTTAAGGGGAACCCTGTGCCAAAATTGAAAAAAAAAATGACGTGTGATCCCCCCCAACATCCAAACCAGGCCCTTCAGGTCTGGCATGGAATTTAAGGGGAACACCGCACCAATTTTTTTTTTTTTTAAATGGCGTGGGGTCCCCCCAAAATCCAAACCAGACCCTTATCAGAGCACGCAGCCCTGGCATGGCAGGAGGGGGTGGGGACGAGCAAGCGCCCCCTCCAAACCATACCAGGCCACATGCCCTCAAAATGGGGAGGATGCTTTGAGGTCGCCCCCCCAAAGCACCTTGTCCCCATGTTGATGGGGAGAAGGGCCTCATTCCCGAAACCCTGGCTGGTGGTTGTGGGGGTCTGCGGGCGGGGGGCTTATCAGAATCTGGAAGCCGCGCTTAATAAGGGGGCCCCCAGATCCCAACCCCCCTATGTGAATAGGTTTGGGGTACATTGTTCCCCCGCCCATTCACCAAAAAATGAGTGTAGTGTAAAAAAAACAAGAGCCAGTTTTTGACAAGTCCTTTATTTTGTAACATAGCTCTTTTCTTCTTTCTTCTTTCTTCCTCCATCTTCTCCTGGCCCGGTCCTTCTTCTGGTCTTCTGCTTCTTCTTTTAGTCTTCTTGCTTCCTCTCTTCATCTTCAATCTTCATCTTCTTTCTTCTTTCACTGCTGCCGCTCTCTCCGCTGCTTCAGTCCGGCCCCTGCGCGTCTCACAGAATGGGCGGTCTTCACAATGACAATTCTTTTATAAGAAGGGGCGGGACCACCCAGTGATATAACTGAGTGAGCCCACCCCTTCTGACGTCATGTGATGTCAGAGGGGGCGGGCCACCCATTTGGGTCACCCCGCCCCTTCTTATAAAAGAATTGTCATTGTGAAGACCGCCCATTCTGTGAGATGCGCAGGGGCCGGGCTGCAGCAGTGGAGAGAGCAGCAGCAGTGAAAGAAGAAAGAAGATGAAAATGAAGATTGAAGATTGAAGACGAAGAGAGGAAGCAAGAAAACTAAAAGAAGAAGCAGAAGACCAGAAGAAGGAGTGGGCCAGGAGAAGATGGAGGAAGAAAGAAGAAAAGAGCTATTTTACAAAATAAAGGACTTGTCAAAAACTGACTCTTGTTCTTTTTCACACTACACACTTTTTTGGTGAATTGTTAGGGGTACCATGTACCCCAAACCTATTCACATGGGGGGCGGGATCTGGGGGCCCCCTTATTAAAGGGGGATTCCAGATTCCGATAAGCCCCCCTGCCCACAGACCCCCACAAGCACCGGCCAGGCTTGTGGGGAAGAGGCTCTTGCCCCCATCAACAAAGCACCCATACTCCCCATGTTGAGGGCATGTAGCCTGGTACGGTTCAGGAGGGGGGGGGCGCTCACTCGCCCCCCCCCCCCATCCTAACCAGCCAGGGCTGCATGCTCCGATAAGGATCTGGTTTGGATTTTAGGGGGAACCCCACCTCATTTTTAAAAAAAATTTGGTGCGGGGTTCCCCTTAATATCCAAACCATACCTGAAGAGCCTGGTTTGCACTGTTTTTCAGCGTTCTTTTGTATATTGCCGGGAACTGGCAATACATTACAACTGTGATTTTAAATGACAATTTTTCCTATGGAAATGTCATTTTGCTCTGGCTATGTTCTACACCTCACAGAGATGCACCCTTTTACACACAGACTAAGGGGACCCCCCCAGGCACAATATTTAAAGGGATTTTTCTTTTTTTTCACATTAATCATTATTAAAATCATTGCTCCTGAATAAACTATCGATTTAAAAACTTTTTTTTTCATTGATATGAATTGATTGATGTCCCCTAGGGCAGGACCCGGGTCCCCATACACTTTATAGGGCAATAAAATTGCATATACGCCTTTAAAATGAGCACTTTTTATTTTTCATGTTCGGGTCCCATAGACTTTAATGGTGTTCCGATGTTCGCCCAAACTTTTTCTCTGTTCGCATGTTCTGCTGCAAACCGAACCGGGGGGTGTTTGGCTCATCCCTAGTATTGAGTAGGAAGAGAAGAAAATGTGGTGCTATATGTAAACCTTAGAGTAGCTAGGCAAAAATGTTAAAGATTAGAAGTTATTTCCAACTTGGTTTGTTGTCATGCTGGCCGCTACTGTCTCCTACATACAGGGGATACTTGAAAAATTTGAATATCGTGCAAAAGTTCATTTATTTCAGTAATGCAACTTAAAAGGTGAAACTAATATATGAGATAGACTCATTACATGCAAAGCAAGATAGTTCAAGCTGTGATTTATCATAATTGTGATGATTATGGCTTACAGCTCATGAAAACCCCAAATCCACAATCTCAGGAAATTAGAATATTGTGAAAAGGTGCAATAATCTAGGCTCAAAGTGTCCCACTCGAATCATCTAATTAAGCCATAATACCCGCAAAAGCTTCCTGAGCCTTTAAATGGTCTCTCAGTCTGGTTCAGTAGGAATCACAATCATGGGAAGGACTGCTGACCTGACAGTTGTGCAGAAAACCATAATTGACCCCTCCATAAGGAGGGAAAGCCTCAAAAGGTAATTGCAAAAGAAGTTGGATGTTCCTAAAGTGCTGTATCAAAGCACATTAATAGAAAGTTATGTGGAAGGGAAAAGTGTGGAAGGAAAAGGTGCACAAGCAGCAGGGATGACCGCAGCCTGGAGAGGATTGTCAGGAAAAGGCCATTCAAAGGTGTTGGGGACTTTCACAAGGAGTGGACTGAGTCTGGAGTCAGTGCATCAAGAGCCCCCACACACAGAAGGATCCTGGACATGGGCTTCAAATGTCGTATTCCTCTTGTCAAGCCGCTCCTGAACAACAAACAACGTCAGAAGCGTCTTACCTGGGCTAAAGAAAAACAGACCTGGTCTGTAACTCAGTGGTCCAAAGTCCTCTTTTCTGATGAGAGCAAATTTTGCATCTCATTTGGAAACCAAGGACCCAGAGTATGGAGGAAGAATGGAGAGGCACCACTGCAAGATGCTTGAAGTCCAGCGTGAAGTTTCCACAGTCTGTGTTGATTTGGGGAGCCATGTCATCTGCTGGTGTTGGTCCACTGTGCTTCATTAAGTCCAGGGTCAACGCAGCTGTCTACCAGGAGATTTTGGAGCACTTCATGCTTCCTTCCGCAGACGAGCTCTATGGGGATGCTGACTTCATTTTCCAGCAGGACTTGGCACTGCCCACACTGCCAAAAGCACCAAAACCTGGTTCAATGACCGTGGGATTACTGTGCTTGATTGGCCAGCAAACTCATCTGACCTGAACCCCATAGAGAATCTATGGGGCATTGCCAAGAGAAATATGAGAGACATGAGACCCAACAATGCTGGCCAGCAAACTCGCCTGACCTGAACTCCATAAAGAATCTATGGGGCATTGCCAAGAGAAAGATGAGAGACCCAACAACGCAGAAGAGCTGAAGGCCGCTATTGAAGCACCCTGGTCTTCCATAACCCCTCAGCAGTGCCACAGGCTGGTAGCTTCCATGCCACGCCGCATTGAGGCAGTAATTGCTGCAAAAGGGGCCCAAACCAAGTACTGAGTACATATGCATGCTTATACTTTTCAGAGGTCTGATATTGTTCTATGTACAATCCTTGTTTTATTGATTGCATGTAATATTCTATTTTTCTGAGATTATGGATTTGGGGTTTTCATAAGCTGTAAGCCATAATCATCACAATTATGACAAATCACGGCTTGAACTATCTTGCTTTGCATGTAATGAGTCTCTCCCATATATTAGTTTCACCTTTTAAGTTGCATTACTGAAATAAATGAACTTTTGCACGATATTCTAATTTTTCGAGTATCACCTGTAGGTAGCGCAGTATCCCTCTAAATTTTCTCATCCCTAGTATTGATTATCAATGAGTGAAGAATGGAGTGTAAAGGAAACAGTGTTCCTGATTGCTATGGATACTCCACATTTTTTCAAGGAAAAGGAAGACAGGAATGTATGCGGGAAGTCATTATGATTGAAGGTAAAGATAGCATCTGTTGCGAAGTGTGTCTCTTGGACAGCCATGATGTCAGCCTGTAAGTGCATTGCTTAATGCCAGAGAGAGTATCTTTTGGCTGGGTGAATAAGGCCATGGGAATTAATCAACAACAGTTTAAGAGCCATGATGAGCTAGAGGGGAGGAACAGAATGATAAGCAGACTCACGAGGGACCTTAGGGAACTGACACCTCTGGGCAAGGAGCCGCCAAGATAGATGGAAAACTGTCCCTATGAAGCTGTTTCCAGGTTGTGGACACTGAAGTATGGATTAGAGGGAAAAGAGAAAAAACTGGGAAAAATAAGAACAGAAACACAGGAAAGCCAGACCCATAGGTCCATCTATGGAACTGTTCAGGGGGTAAAAAAGAGAGGTCTATAAGAACCAAGCGCAGAAAAACTGCAACATTTCTTGGGGGGTCGAGGGAGGAGAAAACAAAGAGAAGGGTAAACTTTTTAGTGCTCCAGGAGCTGAGAGACCGGGGTGCGATGTGTAGAGATGGGTCGTGAGGTTTCACCTACCAGGGCCTTCAGGAAAGTATTGCTTGTGGGATCTCTTATGAGAGACCATCTGCTAGTCCTCCATGACTGGGGAGTGAGAAGTCTGGGATGCAGCGGACGATGGTTGGTCTGGAAGTATATCCCAGGAGCGGAGCAACTTGAGGCCTTCTTCTAGGGTTGTGGCAGAGAAGGATTTGCCTGGAAGCGTGATGAGCAGTGTAGCTGGGTATTTACATTGGTAGGTAATGGAGTGATTTGACATTGTATTGGAGACTGGCTGGTCCTGAGTGGGCAGCAAATGGATCCAATGTGCTTGCTGCAGCAGGCATAGAGGAGGCTGCAATGCTCACCTCCATTGATTGGTCTGTGGCTCTTGTGTCCTCCGAGTCCCTGCGTGGCCTTGTCTTTGCAGGGCTCCTCATTGAGGGCTTGGATGAGCTTGAGCCGTCCTGGGCTTCCTATCTGAGGGATGGAGCGGCTGGCATCCCTGCTATGCTCCACAGTGCATCTGCTAGAGGACCCGCTGTTATTTGTCTCCCGCTATTTTGGAGTGGACCTTTTGGGAAGAAAGAACCCTGTTAGCTTCTGGGGTGGCTGTGTGTCTCTCCAGTGTTGGAAGACTGGAAAGACTGGCTGGAGGTTATCAGAAGGCTGGAGAGGCTCTAGAAGCAGCTGTAGGTCTCGGCAGCTGGCGGAGCAATGGCTTTATGTGGACATCACGATTGTTGGTCGTCAAGCCCCCCCAGCAAAATATTATTTTAAAATAAGCATTAAAGTGTATTATTTTAGTTAGGATACTACAAATGTTGTTCAGTGGTTGTATCCAGCTTGGTAGGGTCTCAATTAGTGTTGAGCGAACCCGGACTGTAACGTTCGGGTCCGTACCGAACTTTTGGGTGTCCGTGGCACGGACCCGGACCCGGACATTTCAAAAATCGTTCGGGTTCCCCAGGCCCAGGCACGGTGCCTGTGGGTTTTCAAGCCATGCCTGGGCTTGCAATGTCAGGCCCAAGCGAGTTGTGATTAACTCTGGGATGGTTCGACCTATGTTGGTGACTTGTTGTAAACATCATAGGATTGATTTTATTATGTGAAATTACGAATAAAATTTTATTATAAAACGACCCCCCCGAACTGCTGGTTGTTAGCACTACAGGTGTATTTCGGTAACGAGGCGGTCGACGGCTCTGGATGTCGACGAAGATCTCGGAGAGGTCGGAAGACTATTGGAGGTCGGTCAGAAAGGTCAGAAGGTTGTGACCTCTCTGTGTGTCG
>BLSH010197115.1:0-10912 GCA_018402905.1 Glandirana rugosa | reverse complement strand
TCTCCGTTTCTTTCCCCAGACTTGGAGGGAAAAATGTTTGTCTTCCGCAATGAAACCAACACAGCTCATGTCATTCTAAGACCTACAATTACAAGGCCATTGCAGGAAGTCAGCGTCTGTCTACGTACCTACAGTGACCTTTCTCGCCAGTATTCTCTCTTCTCTTTAGCTACTCCATCATCCAGAGATGCTTTTCTAATCAGATTCCAGGCTCCAACCACCTATACTGTATACATAAACCATAGAAGCAGTGTATTCAAGAGAGACTCAGAGCCTCTGGACTGGAGCCATACCTGTGTCACCTGGAACTCGAAAAAAGGGGAGGTCTATCTTTGGGTGAATGGGAAGAACTCCACCACAGGATATATTTGGGAACAGTTTTCTAATTTGGCTAAAGGCAGCATTATTCTCGGACAGGACCAAAATTCTTATGGTGGAGGGTTTGATGCTTCTCGGTCATTGGTTGGGGAAATAAGTGATGTCCACATGTGGGATTATGTCCTGACTCAAGAAGATATCCAGAAGGTCCTCTCTGGAGATCACCATGGAAATGTCATTAATTGGAGGTCTCTACTCTATGAAATGAAAGGGGACGTTCTTCTCCAGCCTATAACTTTGCGTAAGTCTTCCATCTTATCTATATACACTTTAATTATTAAGATCCTTCAATTTTAGGTACAGAATAACTGAAAATGGTGATTTATTTGTAATGCACATCAGCAATAAGAGGTAACAATGACAATTATAAATGAAAATCACATGATAAGGAATCAATGTTCTCATGGAGTAACTAGAACTTACAAAAGTTGTAACCTATATTCCTAACGATGAGAGTTTTTCTGAGGGCCAAAATGAAAGTTCCTTCTTGTGATTTTATAATTTTGCTAAAATCCTTTTTTAAATTTGAAGCAATATACTGGTAATAAATGATATACAACATAGGATACTGTGACGTTATGCGAGGCGCCATAATGGACAGGCGATACTTGTTGCCTTGTATGCGATCACTTTGAGGCCACTATCGAGAGTCCAACCCAGGTTTTTCCAGCCCCCGTGGAGGAGCTGGTTCCAGCCCGGACTTTCTGGTCCACTCAAACCCCTCTCCACCTGCATTTAATGACCAGGAATAGAGCAGAGGTGAGCTCTATCCAGGAACTCGGAGAGGGGAAATGAGCTCTGTGGACTATTTTGGATACCTCAAAACCAGGTTTGCCTTGTGCTTATGTTTATGTGGTTGTCTGGGACAGCCCCACACTGTATAGAGAGGAACCAGATTGTTTAGTTTAGGTTTTGTTTTCTGTTTGTTATGTGTTTTTGAACCTGCAAACCTGTGACAATAAACCTGGCAAGCCACCAGATTTTAAAGAAACTGACCTCTGTGCTGAGTACTTTCCTCTGAAAAGTGTTCCCCACAAGCTAATCGCCCACACGTGGTGGAGGATGCAGGCAACTTTCAAAGATCGAGGAAATGTTGACAGCCCTGCTGCAAGCCAATGCAGCCCAGAGGGAAACTAACCACCAGGTTGCAGAGGCCGCTGCAGCACAACAAGCGGCTCAACAGGAGACGAACTGACAGTTTGCAGAGGCCCTGCTAGAGTTAAAAAAGGGGCCCGCACCTCCCGTGACAGTGGAACCAAAGTTGGTACGCGCCTCATACCACATGCAGAAGATGACACCTGCGGATGACATAGAGGCTCATGACCTTTGAAATAGTCGCTCTTCTCGAAAGATGGCCTTCTGGCCATCTGGGTGGGACTGCTAGCACCATTCTTAAACGGCAAAACCCAAAAAGCCTATTTTGATCTGGAACCAGATAAGGCACAGGGCTATGAGACTCTAAAGGCAGAGATACTCGAATGCCTGGGGGTCACCATGGCAGTCCAGGCCCGATGTGTGTATCAGTGGACCTACCGCACCGACAAGCCACCCCATTCGCAAATGTTCGACGTGGTTCATCTTACCAGGAAATGGCTACAGCTGGAGACCTTTCCAGGTCCCCAGATTGTGGAGCGCATGGTCATGGACTGCTATCTATGTGCGCTCCCTACTGTCTTGAGGAAATGGGTCAGTCATGGGGACCCCAAAACCATCAACCAACTCGTGGACATCGTGGAGAGATACCCGGCTGCTAAGCACTTTTTACACCCATCTGCGCCCCACTCCAATGTATCTAGAGGTGAAAGGTCGCCCTGTAAGACTGTTCCAGGGTTCAGGGGTGTGGGGAAATTTGATAAGACTGATACGGCTAAAGAGACTGGGGGCTCTAGACCTGGAGACTGGCCAAAAAAGCCAGAAAGGTCTTGGCGACTTCAAGGAAGCTATTGTGGCCCCTGGGAAGCCTGTGCGCGGTCGCGTGCGCCTGTGCACGCGTGCCCGCACCCATGTGCTTGTGTGCGCCGACAAACGGCCCATTTAAGCTGACTGACCCCTGTAGCTGGTGCTGTCCATTCTACAGTTTTTGAGTACCTGTGAGCCCCAGCTCTGTTCCTGTTATTTTGTTCCTGTTGATCCTTCCTGTTTCCTGAAAGACCTGGCTTGTTCTGACCTGCTGATATCTGCCTGCACTGACCCCCGGCTATCCACGACCATCCACTTGTCTGACCCCTCTGTACTTCTACTGCCAGCCTGATTACGAACTCTGCTTGGATTTGACCATTTTCCTGTCTGCTCCCTTGTACCGCACCGCCAGCCAGTTGCAGACCCAGCCTGTACCACCTCTCTCCTGATCTGCACGAGCCGCTCTGGGATCTCACACACCAATATCGGTGACTATCCAGCCCACATGCCATCCTGCACTCCCAGACCACCTGTTTGCTCTATCAGGGGTCCCTGAATCAGGAGCGCAAGAGTGGTTGTTCCCTGCATAAGCCAGACTCCACCACCAGGTGCATGACAGTAACGGACAGCCATGTCTGAGTCTGCGCAGGGAACACCCTCTGCTATGGAAGAACTGTGTATTCACTTGGCCAGGCTCATGCAGGCGGTGAAAAATCTGCAGGAAGGTTATACCTGGCTGGAGGAACAAGTGCATGAGCTCTCCGTCCCCGCTGCACCTGGAGTGGGAGCTGAATCCACCCACACCCCTGCCATCAGAGCCTATGGCCCCCCTTCCGGGGCTGGCATATTCTTCATCGAGAAGAAGGACCATACGCTTCGCCCCTGCATCGACTACAGAGACTTAAACAGAATCACGGTCAAGAACCGCTATCCACTTCTGCTAGTTCCAGAGCTCTTCCAGAGGCTAGGGTCGGCCACTGTGTTTACCCAGCTGGACCACCGAGGGGCCTACAATCTTTTCCATATCAGGGAGGGCAACAAGTGGAAAACAGCTTTCCGAACCCGCTGGACATTATGAGTACCTCGTCATGCCCTTCGGACTTTGCAGTGCCCTGGCCACTTTCCAGCACCTCGTCAACTATGTCTTCCGAGACTACCTAGATCTCTTCGTCATTATTTACCTCGACGACATCTTGATTTTCTCCTCATCTTTGGAAGATCCCCGCAAACATGTCTGCAGTATTTTGAGCCGCTTGCGGCAACACATGCTATATACTAAGGCTTCAGTTTTTGAGTGCTCCAGTATTCCATTCCTTGGGCTGATCCTTTCTGTAACAGGCATTACAATGGATCCGCAAAAGATCTCAGCTATCCTGGAATGGCCAGCGCCAGTGGATAAAAAAGGGGTCCAACACATTCTCTAATTTCTACCGAAGGTTCATTAGGGGGTTTTCTGCTATCATCGCCTCCATTACCCAGCTCACAAAGAAAGGCCAGCGTTTCCACTGGACACCTGAGGCGCAAAAGGCCTTTCAGGCTCTAAAAGGACTTTTTACCTCCGCACCCATCCTCAAGCACCCGGATGCAACCCTGCCCTACGTTCTGGAGGTAGACGCCTCCGAGAGGAGCTGTTCTTTCCCAGAGACAAGGTGCAAAGGCCCTACTCCATCCCATTGCATTCTTCTCCCAAAAACTTTTGGCCCCAGAGAAGAATTATGATGTGGGAGACAGGGACTTGCTCGCCATTAAGTCAGCACTTGAGGAGTGGTGCTATCTGCTCGAGGGAGCCCAGCACCCTATCTTGATATACACAGATCATAAAAACCTGGAGTACCTCAGGACTTCCAAGAGACTTAAGCCCCGTCAGGCCCGTTGGGCACTCTTCTTATCTAGGTTTCAATTTCTTCTCACGTACAGGCCAGGGTCGAAAAATGTCAAGCCAGACGCCTTATCCCAAATGTTCTCTGAGCCTGGAACACCTGCTCTCACAGATCCGGAAAACTTCCTCTTGCTCTTCAGGACTATCTAATCAGGGGCTGTCTTGGAAGGATGGTCTATGGTGGCACGGTAACCAAATCTTCGTGCCAAAGGAACAGCGCCCTGCTGTTCTGAAACTTTGTCATGACCACAAGTTAGCCGGACACTTTGGCACACGGAAAAGCACTGAACGTGTGCTTCGTTCTTTCTGGTGGCCACTAGTCAGTGAGGACTGCCAAGCATACATTAGTTCTTGCTCTGTCTGTGCCAGGAACAAGATAGACAAAACCAAGGCCAGGGGGTTGTTGAAGCCACTCCCAATACCCGAACGGCCTTGGTCCAAAATATCCATGGACTTCATAGTGCAGTTGCCCCCAGCGAATGGGTACACCACAATCTTCATAGTCCTTTACCGGCTAACCAAAATGGCACACTTCCTCCCGATGAAGGGCACCCCCACTGCAATTGAAACTGCGGAAATCTTTATCAAAGTGATTGTCCATTTACATGAGATTCCTGACAACATAGTTTCTGATCGGGGAGTCCAGTTTACATCACGGTTCTGGAGAACCCTCTGTTCTGCTCTGGAAATCGGCCTTTCATTCTCCTCAGCCTATTATCCACAGACCATTCTGTCTGAAATATCAGAAGGGGCTTCATTAAACATCCCTTATCTCGACACTATCTGGAGGTTCATGATAGGGACATTAGGGGGACCGCTTTTCTATGGATTGATACTTTAAAAATTCCCTGGAGAGGGGGTCCCAAAAGAAGAGAAATATCAAAAATAGAAAAGAACTGGATTTACAAGGCCCGCACTTTGAAACCTTGGGGCCTAAATGTAGATGTGGAAATAAATGCTTTCATAGATAATTCTTAGTTTAATTCTGCACTCTTGGGGTGCGGAATTGAGCTTCTTTCCGTTAGTGTCATCAGGAGAGAAGTTTTATCCCGTTACAATGAACATAGGGGAGACTGTATACTGTAAAGAATGTGGAAGGGATTCATACCCTGTGTTGAATATAATCTGGTAGTCCTATGACAGGTTTGATAGATAGATTTCTATCTGCCTATTACCTGAATAAAATTGCTTCCGGTGGATTCTCCTCTCTATATGTTCCCAGTGGAGGGACTATGAGAGGGGAATATTGCCGGTTTCTGGGATCCTATTTAATCCCTGACAGATCTTAAGTATATTTAAGTTTCCGCATCTAACCTTTAAGTTTTAATTGTTAAATCTTGAAGTGTTAATATTAACATAACTATATGGGGTTAAGAATTTTAGTATGGTATATCAATCAGCAATATTTTTTGTCAATGGGTTTGTCCAATCCTTGCCGGTGGAGATGGATATAGGAATCTATTCCCATTCATTTGATTTTTGACCCAATTAGCTATTTGATCAGGTACCCACATAAGGGAGTTAGACTATAGGGGTCGGGACATGTATATCTATTAGATGAGATCCTAGGGTTAAATCCCGGGACCTAAATATATATGTAAACTATAGAGGAGGACCATCAAGGGTTAAGTCCCGGAGTTTTCTATGCCCGATTACAAACCGGAAGTACCTAGGCTTGATGGTTTAGAAAATCTTTCCGGTTACTTTGCCTATAAATAAAGGTCCGGCTCTATTGGCAGTGATATGGACATTCCTGTATCTATCTATTTTTAAGATGTAAAATTGGTGAATATGCTGCCTGGACATTGAGTGGTGACGGTTTAAAGTCTGACCGTTGACTACTCATTGGGGTCTAGGCAGCATAGTTTGGTCTCCATGAAAATGGCGGCTTAAAACGAAAACGAGGCTTGATTAGCAGGAGAGTATAAATAGGTGGTGCGTCAGCGCGTCGCCCTTGCCCCTTTGAAGACGTTAACTACAACTAAACATGTAGGGCGGAGCCTACGCGCTGACGTCATCACGCCGCTACTGGACGGGAGTATGGGCGATGTTTTTACTTGTTTGCCGGCATTCATGACACACGATTTTAATATGTTTGTATGTAAGTATAATTTTGCTTTTTAATAAATACTTTGTCAAAACGTTATTACGCTATTGGCCCCTTCCTTTCTCTATCACGATGGGAACGGATTGGGGACTGTGAGACGCGAATAACGGAGGATTATTGAAGGCTTCCCAGGGCTGGTTTAAGACACTTGCTCCCTAAGGGGAAGGAGGAAGGAATCCTAGAACCTCAACTATACCCGCAGAGGGTGATCTCTGCCTGTGCATTTGACATACTAGAGATAGTGTGTCTCCACTCACGGTAAGAGTACCCATCTTTGGGAACTCACAGGGTGTGCATGCCCTCTGGTGGTGGATCTCATTCATACAGTGAACACGGAATCTTTTCATTCACCTATATTCTTATTTATACAACGAACACGGAACTTATATTTTTTACATATTCTGGGACTTTATTAGTTGAACACTTTTTGCTTCTTTTGAGCACATAATATTTTTCCACCATACCTTTTCACATATTGGGACTATTGTGGACTTGTTTTTTTCACTATTTGCTATTATGGTTTAATTGTTGGTCAGAATAGCGTGACATTTATTTGAAAGTTTTTTTTATCATGACACATTATCACGTGATATGTTGCAGCTTGTTTTAATCACTATAGCGCATTACAGGACTGTTTGATTTATTATCCACAGACCAACGGCCAAACCGAAATGACAAATCAGATCCTGGAACAATACCTCTGCTGCTTTTTATCTTTCTCACAAAACGATTGGGTCACACTGTTGCCATTGGCAGAATTTGCCTACAACAACTCCACTCACTCCGCGACTAAACAGTCGCCATTCTGGTCTAATTATGGCTTTCATCCCACAGTACTCCCCAGCTTTTCAGTTGAAAGTGCGGTACCAGCAGTACACAAAACCACCAAATTCTTTGACACCAAACGGAAACTACTGCGGGAAATGCTTGCTAAGTCTCAAGAACAGAGTAAAGCCATTAATGACAAAAGGAAGCGCGGCGAACTGGATCTCTGGCCTGGTAACCAAGTATTGTTATCTACAAAGAATTTAAGACTGGCCTGCCCATCCAAGAAGCTGGGTCCGAGGTTTATCGGTCCTTTTCCTGTAAAAAGAAGGATCATTCAGCTCGCATACGAACTCAAGCTTCCATCATCCTTGCGGATACATCTGGTATCCCATGTCACCTTGCTGTAGCCGGTGACCCCGAATCCTTCCCCAAGCAGAGCAATTGCTCCTCCAGCACCTGTTGTGATTGATGGAGAAGAGGAATTTGAAGTCGAGTCTGTACTGGACTGCAGGAAGAGAGGCGGCGGGATCCAGTATCTTGTGAAATGAATGGGTACGACCCCAAGGAGAGCTCTTGAGAGCCCAAAGCCAACATTCATGTGGATGAATGTATCCAAGCATTCAAGGATAACAACCCTGCCAAAGTTTCCAGGCTGGGCATCTGGAGGGGCAATGTAAGGAAGCTATTGTGGCCCCTGTGTGCACGCCTGTGTGCGCCGGCATTGGTGCCAAACGGCCCATTTAAGTTGACTAACCCCTGTAGCCGGTGTTGTCCATTCTACAGCGCCTGAGTACCTGTGACCCCCAGCTCTGTTCCTGTTATTCTGTTCCTGTTGATCCTTCCTGTTTCCTAAAAGACCCGGCTTGTCCTGACCTGCTGATATCTGCCTGCACCGACCCCTGGCTATCCACGACCATCCTCTTGTCTGACCCCTGTGTACTTCTGCTGCCAGCCTGGTTACGAACTCTGCTTGGACTTGACCATTCTTCTGTCTGCTCCCATGTACCGCACCGCCAGCCATTTCCGACCCAGCCTGTACCACATCTCTCCTGATCTGCACGAGCCGCTCTGGGATCTCACACACCAACATCTGTGACTATCCAGCCCTCGTGCCATCCTGCACTCCCGGACCACCTGTTTGCTCTATCAGGGGTCCCTGAATCAGGTGCGCAAGAGTGGTTGTTCCCTGCACAAGCCAGACTCCACCACCAGGTGTGTGACAGGGACCCTTGAGAGGACTGGGTATAGAACACATACAGTGCTACCGATGCCATGCATTGGGCCATATTGCTGCCAATTGCCCCCTGAATGATGAACCCATGCAATGCGATTATACTTATGTAAATAGACGTCTTTCTCTTTTTGCACAGGTCGCATATACAGCATCATGTTCAAGTCACATGGAGAAGCAAATGTGTGTGAATTTTGTTGATAAGAGGCCAGTCACTGCACTGCTTGACTCAGGTAGTGTGGTAACATTTATAAAAATCAATTGTGCAAATCCTGCAAGGTTACACCCTAGCACTCTCAGAGTCATTTGCATCCATGGGGACACTCGTGACTACCAGACGGCGGTGGTCGAGATTGACACCTCTTGGGGCAGTGTGACCCATTCAGTGGGGGGTGGTACATTCACTACTTTATGATGCCCTAGTGGGCAGGAATTTTCCGCATTTTTGGAGGTTATGGGAAGGCACAGGAAGTCTGGTGGATAGAGCTCCCCCTGCTGCGGAGGCACGGGACCTCTCGCCAGACCCGTTTTGCCAAAGGGAAGGGGAGACTGGTGGCAGGACCGAGGAGGGAGGAGACCCTCTTCCTTTTCCTGTATTGGCTGGGGAGCCGGAGGAGCTGGAGGATAGCTCACAGTGGGGGGCTAATAACCCAGACATTGTCTCTGACCCTGACGGTGAGAGTGAACTGAATGTAGTACCTGAATTAGAGGTCCGGAGAGAGGACTTCTGTACAGAACAACTACGGGATGTCACTCTCCTTAGAGCCAGAGAAAACGTGAAGGTGATGGATAGGGAACCTATAGACCCTAATTGGGAGGTGTCTTTTCCCTACATGGCGCTTAAAAATAATTTGTTGTATCAGGTGGTGAAACATGGGGAGGATGAAGTGGAACAGCTAGTAGTTCCCAAACCCTTCCGCAGGATGGTGCTAGATCTGGCCCATGGGCATGTAATGGGGGGACATCTGGGTATGGAGAAAATCAGGGAGAAAATAAACCAGAGATTCTTCTGGCCTGGGTTGTATGCAGACGTCAAAAAATACTGTGAATCATGCTCTGAGTGTCAAATGACAGCCCCGTCACCCCATTTTGGTATTCCCCTTGTCCCACTTCCCATAATTGAAGTGCCGTTTGAGTGCTAGGTGTCCCCGGGCAGATTTTACTACTGGTCCCACAAGATCCATGCCAATTCGCTCAAACGGCACTTCAATTATGGGAAGTGTGACAAGGGGTCTACGAAAATGGGGTGACGGGGCCATCATTTGACACTCAGGGCACGATTCACAGTATTCTTTGACGTCAACATACAACCCAGGCCAGAAGAATCTCTGGGTTATTCTCTCCCTGGTTTTCTCCATACCCAGATGTCCCCCCCCCCCACCCAATACATCCCCATGGGCCAGAGCTAGCACCATCCTGTGGAAGGGTTTGGGAACTACTAGCTGTTCCATTTTGTCCTCCCTGCGTTTCACCACCTGATACAACAAATTATTTTTAAGCACCATGTAGGGAAAAGACACCCCCAATTAGGGTCCACAGGTTCCCCGTCCATCACCTTCATGTTTTCTCTGACTCTAAGGAGAGTGACATCCCGTAGTTGTTCTGTACAGAAGGACCTCTAATTCAGGTACTACATTCAGTTCACTCTCACCATCAGGGTCAGAGACATTGTCTGGGTCATTAGTCGCCTGCTGTGAGCTATCTTCCAGCTCCCCAGCCAGTATAGGAAAATGAAGAGGGTCTCATCCCTCCTCGATCCTGCCACCAGTCTCCCCTTCCATTTGGCAAGACGGGTCTGGCGAGAGGTCTCGTGCTTCTGCAGCATTGCATAGGTTCATCATTCGGGGGCAATTGGCAACAATATGGCCCAATGCATGGCATCAGTAGAACTGTATGTGTTCTATAACCAGTCCTCTCAAGGGTCCCCAAGACCTTTCTGGCTTCCTTGGTCAGTCTCCAGGTCTAGAGCCCCCAGTCTTTTTAGCCGTATCAGTCTTATCACATTTCCCCATGCCCCTGAACCCTGGAACAGTCTTACCCGGTCTGCCGTGCGATCTTTCACCTCTAGATACATTGGAGTGGGGCGCAGATGGGCGCAACAAGTCCTCAACAGCTGTGTATCTCTCCATGAGGTCCACCAGATGGCTTGCAGTTTTGGGGTCCACATGGCTGATCCATTTCCTCAGATCAGCAGGGAGCGCCCATAGATAGCAGTCCATGACCACACACTCCACAATCTGGGGACCTGGCAAAGTCTCCGGCTGTAGCCATTTCCTGGTAAGGAGAACTAGGTCAAACATCTGCAAACGGGGTGGCTTGTCGGTGTGGTAGGTCCACTGATATATGCATTGGGCCTGGACTGCCATGGTGACCCCCAGGCATGCGAGTATCTCTGCCTTTAGAGTCTAATAGTCCTGGGCCTTATCTGGTTCCAGATCGAAATATGCTTTTTGTGGTTCGCCAGTCAAGAATGGTGCTAGTAGTCCTGCCCACTGTTCTTTTGGCCATCCTTCATGAAGAGCGACTCTTTCAAAGATCGTGAGTAGAGTTGAGCGAACCTCTGGAAGTTCGGGTTCTGCTGGTCCGTCCGAACTTCGGGACAAAGTCCGGGTCCGGGTCCGGGCGGAACCCGAACGATCGCACGGACAAC
>BLSH010197098.1:733492-753535 GCA_018402905.1 Glandirana rugosa | reverse complement strand
TGGGTGACCACAGACGCATGGGTGACGGATGGGTGAGCACGGATGCATGGGTGACGGAAGAGTGGGCACGGATGCATGGATGACGGAAGAGTGGGCACGGATGCATGGATGACGGATGGGTGAGCACGGATGCATGGGTGACGGATGGGTGAGCACGGATGTATGGGTGACGGATGGGTGAGCATGGATGCATGGGTGACGGATGGGTGAGCATGGATGCATGGGTGACGGATGGGTCATGGGTGGGCACGGATGGGTGGGCATGGATTCATGGGTGATGGATGGATGAGCATGGGTGATGGGTGGGCATGGATTTGTGGGTGACTGATGGGTGGACACAGATGGGTGGGCATGGATGAGGGCGTGGGCATGGGTGAAGCTTGATGGGGGTCCCTGCCTGGCACACAGCGGTGCTGTGGGCACTTCAAATCCTGCCCACAGCACCGCTGCATCTCCTCTCTCCCCCCTCTCCTGTCACACTGCACCGATCGATGCGGAGAGGGGAGAGACAAGCCGGCACTTCCGCCGGCTTGTTTACATGTGATGCTCCGTCATTTAACGGCCGCTCCAAGCTCCAAGGTCTATGAGACCCGGCGGTCACGGATGCTCCCAGGTGCGCGCCCCAGGGGGCGCGCGGGAGCGCGATTCTGGGAGGACGTTTTTATACGCCCTCCCAGAACAATGAGTTTGCTCAGATTCATTATTCTTCTGTGTGTTCAAGAATTGTTCCTTCGTGTAAATATGCATTTCTTGAGAAAAAAATGATTTAACCACTTGCCGACCGTGTAACGTACGGGCGGCCGTGTAACTACGTTACACGGTCGGCAAGTGGTTAAATCATTTTTTTCACAAGAATTGCATATTTACACGAAGGAACAATTCTTGAACACACAGAAGAATAATGAATCTGAGCAAAGTAATTTCAGCAAAAAAAAAAAGAGAATAGTTTATGTAAAAAATGTAAAATCATTACACATACCTGACTTATAGGGTTTTGATCAAAATATTCATCCACAAAATATTCCAACAGCTAAAGGAAAAGATAAAAATGTATAAGGAAATCATTTTTTCAGTGTATGTTAATCGATATGTTTAATTGCCCATGAAGTATAACAAACACTAAATCATTTTGTTTAATATGAAAGCTGTAAACAGGATGTGGCCTTCTTAAAGCGGAGTTCCACCCAAAAGTGATTGGATTTTGGATTCCTCCCCCCCCCCCCCTCAGGTGTCACATTTGGCACCTTTCGGGGGGGGGGGGGGTAAGAGGACACCTGTTCAAATCATCCGGGAGCTTGGGCCAGCGGCCGCTGTCAGCAGCCCGGCTCCCTCCTCGCTTTGCTACTGACCGCCTGGCCAATAGCAGAGTGCAGCGGAGCCTCGCGCATGTGCAGTAAGGTGCCCGGCGTGAAGCTGTAATGCTACATGTCCAGGTTCCCTTACCCGCAATGGATGCGGCTGCACCAGACCCCCGATCCGAAGGTCGGCGGCAGGTGCAGACATCGCTGGACTTTAGGACAGGTCAATGTCCTATTATTAAAAGTCAGCAGCTACTGTATGTGTAGCTGCTGACTTAATTTTTGCAGGGAAGCGCGGACCTCCATTAACAAGCGGTATATGAGTTTGTTTAAAACCAACCCTCACTGACCACTGTAGCTGCAACCACTATACAGAAATGCATCCTCAAAGTCTATAGCTGAAACAATGATATTGCAGCTCTCTCCCCTGGCTTTTTCTGGCAGCAGGAACTGCCGCCCTTCTAATCTAAACAAACAGCAGGGTGCTGTAATTTAAGGATAAATTACTCTACATTATCTGCAGCTAGAGGTCAGTACAGGCTTGTTTTAAACTTTATTTACTGCGTGTTAAGAAAATGTAAATACTTTACTACCCATAACCTATCCAAAGATTTGCTAGTGAGAGAAGATTTTGGGCTAAAGACCCATGTATGGTCCTAAATTTAAACTAGGTTACAGTGTCCTGAGACTTCATAAAGATATTCTTGTATGAGCACTTTCTGTTAACACAAATATAGTTTGCACAATAAAGATGTTAAGTCAATGTCATAACTGATGGAATGTATTATAATAAATAATATTTTGAAAAAAAAAAAGCTTTATATATTTCACATGCTCTGTGTGTGCGCATGACAGCTAGAATGTACACTTTTATCATTCTGTATTATAAAAATATATCTGCTAGGAAATCCAAAAATGATATACTACATCAACAGACCTACCCAAGAATATCAGTGTAATATAGTTTGATATATCGGCATAGTCTATGTTTTTTCAGATACTTTCTAGAAAGAGAGAAAAACAACAAAATAGCATAGCAACCATTCGTGTTCTAAATACCACTACAAAAAAAAAGTCATCAGGGAGCTGAGTAATTGCTATAGGCAATATCTTCAGTTTGCTATATTTTAGGCAAAACCCAAAAGTATCCTGAGATCAGGATTTTACAAAACCAAGATATGTATTCCTTTGCCTTTATCAAGTAAATGTGTACTGAATTGATACAACTACTTAAAATCAAAAGATACAGAAAGATTCCATTGTGTCTTTAGGTCCCACCATTAGTGCAGGTAAAGTCACATTGGCTAAGGTCAAGTAATTTAAAGTGTCTGAAATGTAATGCAGCTATCTATGCTAGGATAGGTTTGGGAAACGGTGCTTCAAGGAAATAAAAGGGTAATTTCAGCGTACCTTCAGTGTGCATGTCAGCCTATTAGGTTTCAGATCCTGATCTTCCATTGTTCTTGACCCATCAATGATCACATACAAGTGGCGCATCTAGTAAAATAAATAAAAACTTCAAAGTAACACAACTTAAAAGACTTTAAAATGTTTGTTTCCCAGTTTCTGCAGGATAGGGTAAAGACTGGAATAGGGGCCTATCACAACTCACACTTTAGTATCAGCAGAAATCCTTGAAGATTTTGGCAAAAGGGTGACCAATTTTCAAGATGATACGTAAGTGATTTTTATAAATACAGTGGCACTAGGGGCGTCTGCTCAATATATAGGCTTACAATCTTAGGCAAGAGGTGTATACAATTTCATCCAATTTTCCTGAAAGGTAAGAAATCCAGGGAACACATGACAGTTTTACGTCACTTACTGCTATTTAAAACAAGCTTTTAGCTTAAACCTGAGAGAAAAAATAAAATAAAACTTAAAAAAAAACAAAAAAAAAACAAAAGCGGATACATAAATATGCAGGAAAAAGTCTCATGAGCCAAACCAAACCAAAAGTTCCTCTCTCTCTGCGTGAAAGTCACAAATTTCTGTATCAGTATACAATGTTATATGGCAGGGGTCTTCTCCAGCTACTGGCTGTCAGTAAATGCACCAGTCTGTACATCTACTGCCAGCCACCCATGACCCTCCCCTCAGTCCCAAGAGCAGATTCCCCTTGCCATGGTTGTTGGCTAATAGTGAAGGGCTCGGGCATGTTCAAAGTCCCACATGCCCGATAATGCACACCGTTAATCACAGACAGTGACATCTTAGCAAACAATGACACGATTGTGATGCCCCCTGCATTAACAAGAGGACTTCCTTCTACGGGGGGGGGGGGGGGGGGTAGTGCGACGACTCTTCTTCTGAGCATCCCTGGATTTAAAGGGGAAATATTTATCCATTTATAAAAACACTTTTTCCCCCCATCCATGAAAATATTTGTAAATTATATACCGTGGCTCTCGTACTGAAACATTTGGAGACCCCTGTTATATAGTAATGCCATAGGACAAGGCTGCTTAGTGGTCAGACAGTGCACACACTGGAGAACTGGAACCCGTGTAATTCCTATTTATTTTAAATCCTTAGAATATGGCAAAATAACTTACCATCCCAAGTCGAACTTGTCCACGATGCTCGAACACTCTGTAAAAAATGAATTGGATCCATATCGATTAAATTATGCATTGCATGGGCAGACTAGGTAGCTGTTACTGTCACCTGTGAACTCTTATAATCTCCCACACAAGTAGAGTAGGCCCTTGTTTATGGTAATTTGTAGTTCAAAATAGCACAGCGACAGAAATAAAACTTAGATAACAGCAGTAAGAATTTGTACATCTTCACAGATGCCCCGAATATCTCTGCAAGCCATTATTATTTTACAGTTTACTGTTTTTTTTTTCTTCTCTATTTACTTGTTGCAGTTTACTGATTTATTATGTTTGGCAAAAAATGCCTGCAAAACAATTATAAGTCATTATATGCTGTTCAGTGCAAATATTGTATCACTCCATTTTCTATATGTGCCTACCATTATGTAAAAAAAAAATTCCTGTACCAGTTAGTGTAACTGTGTTTTCATCTACTGTATGTACATGCAAAATTGCTTAAATAAAAATTCTTAACAAACCATACACTGAATTTAAATGTATATTGCCAAATACAAATGTTACTTCACCCCCACTTGTTTTGCTAGGTTCCCGGGCGACCTAGACCTTACCTCTAGCAGGCAGGAAAAAAAAAAAAAAAAACAATTGAAGGGTATTTGAAATCCCTGCTGCTCTCTCTTCTCTATCCAGCACTGCTGGGACAGACTAGATGGATTCTCATTGATCAGCGCCATCACTTGACGTGAACTAACCCTTTAATAATGTGCATAGTCTGGACCCTATGTGATAATGTTTGTGAACTGTCCTTCGTATATAAAACAAATATGAATTAAAAATGCATTATTACTGGAAAAAAGAAGAAAATAAGGCATGGTAATGAAAATCTTTTGGGGGTTTTTTTATACATTTTATAATCACTTATAAGTAACTGTACTAAAAACGCATAAACGAATTTGACATTTGTTCATTTTCCTGTATTATCCTGATGCATTGCATTACTTAGAAGAACAAAAAAAATACCTTTTTCTTTTATCTTTAAATAAAATTTCATCTATTGTGGCTTTCAGGGATCCGGACTCGTCTTCCTTGAGAACCTCCCTGAAGAAGAAAAGCAATTCATTTTAAACACATGGGCAGTGGCCTGGGATTACAGATATAGCACACAATGAAGGCACAGTTCTTACCATGTTCTTTCATAGCCACCTTCCCACCGCTTGGTTCTTTCTGGTTCTTCATCCACCTTTAAATGTTCTGACATTTTTTGCTTTTTTCTGAAAATAAAGAGGAATATTAAACAGAAGAATAACAGGTATGTATTATGAGATATATACTTAACATACAGTACAATTCTATTTGCTCTACTTTTTAAATCAGGTAAATAGGAAAAATCAATTTCAGCCACAGGAGGTTGCATCTTTCTAAAGCCACAAAACTAGCTACTGCTGGTAGACCTGAAAAGGAGGGGAAAATAAAGTATAACTAAAGGCAATTTTTTTTTTTTTTTTAAGTGGAGAGCATTGCTGCTCGGATGCCAGACAGATCCAGAATCTACAGGTAGTTCTTCTGAGGTTCTCTTATTTACTACTGCTACTCCTCAAATACTGTGTGAATATCCAGATTGATCCCTTCCTGTGCTTTCACCCCTGCTGGAGTCATTCAATCCTTTAAGGCTCCATGCACACTAGCATTTTTTTCTGCTCCTAGAAGCTGTTATTAGCATTTTTTTTCAGCTCCTAGAAGCTAAATAGTGTTATCCCATGTGTCCATGCACACTACTTTAGGCTATTACCATTTTTTGAGCTTCAGCATCTAGGAGCAGAAAAAAAAAATTTCTGTAGAGGTTCCTAGACCGTTTTTCCAGCAGAAATGGTACTAAAGGCTTCTAATAGCATTTTTTGAGCTTTTCCTTTTACTGCAAAAATGCCAATTAAAATGCTAATGCTCCTAAAACACTGCTAACATGCTACTACAAAAAGTTATTACCAGCGTTTTTTTTTAATCCAGTGATTTTTTTCAGCGTTTTTTTAGCTTAAAAAAAAAACGCAAGTGTGCATGGAGCCTTAACCTTTTCAAATGTTTTACCTGTATCTCGGCCAAATCCTGCTGTTTAACCCTGTGGGTTTGCTACTCTCTGATGGGTGACTATTATGTTTTCATACACCCCTAGGAAACTTATATTGGCCCATCACATACGGGTACAAAGCCCCCTGTGGCAGGGACTCCCATCCATCCCTAAGGCTGCATTCACACCTGAGCGTGTCGTTTTCAGGCAGAAAGTCGCGCGATTTTGCCGCAATTTTGTACAGGTCAATAGGCCATCAATGTAAAAAGCAGAAAACTGCCCAATCTGCCTGAAAAAATACCTCCAGAACTTGTTTGAGCTTCAGGCGTTTTCAAGCTTTTGGCTTCAGGTGTTTTGGAGTGGAGATGTAAACTATCTCCATAAAAAATCATTGATATTTTCCCCTCCAGCGTTTTGTAGCTTTAAGCTATAAAAGGCTCAGGTGTGAATGTAGCCTCAGTGGCTAGGAAAGTTGGGTGTCCTGTTGTCTCCCTCCTGGCTTTCCATCCATAATACACAGCAGCAAGGGCCAAGCGTTTCTTTTAATTGTTGATGCGGTCCTATATCCAATTCCTCTCACCGGGTTAGTGGTTATTTATATATTTTTTCAATTAAGATGTACTCCGAATAATGTCTATGATTCTAACATTGTCTTTTGTATTATAGATAACTATTTTTTGATATGTATATGCCCCTGAAGAAGAATGTGTTATAGCTTATAAAATTTGAAATGCCATTATTGTCTTCATCAAACCTGTGTGTTGATTGTTTCAAATAGTTATCCGTCATTTAAACTGCAACTGATTTTTAACTTTGTACATGCAACTATTTATTAACATGTTACAATAAAGAATATATATTTTATATATTTTTTTGAATTTGTGGATGCCCTAAAAAGTCCCATTTAGAGGGTTTTCTCAGTCTGGTAGATAGAGTGGAGAGGGATCAGAACTTCTGTCAGTTTCTAGTGCTCTCTGTGCCCCCCGTTAATGAGATTCACTCCTCTCTATTTGTGCCGCTTACCATTATCATTAAAAGTGAATTTTGGGTTGTCACCAGAAAATTAATAGAGGGGAACACTAGTTCTTGTGACCTGGGGTCCCCAAGGAATTCCCTTCTTTGCAGGGATTTCCTCTCACTTCCTGTTTTGCTATGGGACAGGAAATTAAAGGAAATCTCCGCAATGGGACGGCGAAAAAAATCTGACAGGGGTTATGAATGAAGAGAGAAACTTTTTCCCCACTAATCATCCAATGGAGAAAAACATGATACTTCTGTTTATGGAGGTGCTAAGGACCCTTTCCTATGCTCTACACAATAGAGAACTCGCTACCTGATCAACCAAACAGGCACTGCCATGTGGGGCTGCGGAAAGGGTTCTTGGCCCTGTGTATCTTTCAACTCAGGGCTGGATCAGACATCAAAAAGCATTTAGGCAGTTGGACTCCACTGGACAGGCCTTAAAGGAGAACATAGAAAGAAGTGATGTGCTCTATACCAGTGGTCCCCAAACAATGGCCCAGGGACCAGATATAACCTGCTGGTTGCCAGAAACCAGCCCCAGTAATGAGAAGGTCCTGCTTCCTCATACCATGCCAGGGGAGCTGCTGTGCAATGTGGCAGCAGGTGCCAGGCAATGAAACAAACAGTGCTTCACCACCCAGCAATATATAAAGGCACCATTGGATGGAGTGATTTCCAATCCAATAGGATCTGTAAAGTCCTGGCTGTCTTTCATTACTCTGACACAAATACCCAGATGGTCTTTAATTATCCCTTCCCGCCCAACACCAATGCTGGGGGTCTTTTACTACTCCCACTCACATTAATGCTGGGGGGATTTCACAGCTTTTACTGAAACTAATGGTAGGACATCATTCCTCCCTCTAAACACTTAAGCCTGGTACACATTATCAGTTTTTTTTTTGTTCAACCCAGCAAGCTGAAAAAAAAAAAAAAAAAACAGAAACTGACAAACTCGGAAGGAGCTGATGTACCAACAGTACAGTACAGATCTCTCCACTGAGCTATTGTGTTCTGACAGGGAGACTGCCCCTCGCCAGAACCCCCCGGTCAGTGTTCACAGCCAATAGCTGCCTGTTTCCAGCATGCCCGTTCAACAGAAAGCTGGTGCACACATGGGCCGAATGTCAGCCGGTTTCTGTTGAACTGGTTGATATTCGCCCGGTGTACCAGGCTTAAAAGGAGAAGTTCATCTTTGGGAACATGTTATATGTTCCACCCACTTCTAGGATGGAACATGTTCCAAGTGCTGCCCGATCTCCCCTCTCCCTGTGATAGCAATAGAGGGAGAAGTTCCCCGTACTAGCTGTTACTTTCTGGAATAAGCGTGGGCTGCGTGGCCATTCATTCACACAGCTCTGTGTGTGAATAAACTACAAGCCCTTTGCAGCTGTTGGCTTGTAATTCTCAATTAACTACGACAGCACTGTTGAGCACAGTGGTAGTTCATTAATGCTTCCTGTCAGTGTATCTGATTGCTCATACAGGATGTACAGGCACACTGATGAACAACACAGGGACATTTTATACTCCCAATGACCACAATGCAAGGTCATGTTTTACACTTACTGATACAGTGGCTTTTATTCCCCTATTGACAAATGAGCCATTTATCGACCCCATTAACCACCTACATAGGGCAAAATATATTTTGACCACCTGCTGGGGCAGTTTGATAAACATTTAACAGAAACAAAAATGCAACTGTCTGGATTGAGCCCAAATCTTTTTTTAACCGCTTGCCGACCGCTGATCGGCAATTGACGGCGACAAGGTGGCTCGTGAGCGCAAATCGCCGTCATACGCGCGCTCACTGTGTCCGGGGAGGGCCAGGGAGCGGGTGCGGCGGCTTCGATTGCCGCCGGCTACCCGCGAAGGCCCCCCCGGAGCGAAGGAGCGGAGGTCCGTGTATGTAAACACGGACCTCCGCTCTGTGTGAGGGGGAAGGGATGTGATCACAGCCTTCCTGTATACGAAGGCTGTGACCACTTCCCTTCCCCAGCTAGGGCAGTCCCCCTACAGTAAGAACACGCCCAGGGAACACAGTTAACCCTTAGAGCGCCCCCTGCAGGTTAACCCCTTCACTGCCAATGACATTTACACAGTAATCAGTGCATTTTTATAGCACTGATCGCTGTATAAATGCCAATGGTCCCAAAAAAGTGTCAAAATAGTCCGACATGTCCGCTGAAATATCGCAGTACCGCTAAAAATCGCAGATTGCCGCCATTACTAGTAAAAAAAAAACAAATAATAAAAACCCCAAAAATGAATTCTCATCATCCGTAAACGCGACCACTTTTGCGCAAACCAATCAATGAACGCCGATTGCGATTTTTTTTATCGCAAATATGAGGAAGAATATAAATTGGCCAAAAACGGTGAAAAAAAATGTTTTTTTATATTTTTTTTTTGGATTTGTATTTTAGCAAAAAGTAAGAAATTTGGGTTTTTTTGCAAAATGGTCGCTCTTCTTTTGTTTATAGCGGCGATCAGAAATGACGCAGAGGGGATCAAATACCACCAAAAGAAAGCTCTATTTGTGGGGAAAAAAGGACGCAAATTTCGTTTGGGTACAACATCGCACGACCACGCAATTGTCAGTTAAAGCGGCGCATCGCCGAATCGCAAAAAGGGCTCCGGTCCTAAAGCAGCAAATCCTTCCGGGGCTGAAGTGGTTAAAAACCACATGCAGTGACCAAAGCACAATACCATCTATGACAGTGGTCATAGTAAACCTAATCTCAACCCCTGGTATGAAGTCTAACAACAACCTAACCCCTCCTTCACATTGAATGCTGCTTTGAAATACTGCGACTTCATTTGAAATTGCACGGTTTCAAATTCGCCTGGCAGTGACACTTCAGGTGCGACTTTGAAGATATCGGCTTCATGCACAGATGTCTATGCAAGTCGCACCCGAAATCACCAAAAGTGGTGCAGGAACTACTTTTTCAAATCGATGCGGCACCAAAAAGCCGGCACTGCACCGATTTGAACAGTGCCAAACAATAGGTACAACTTATCATGCGTTTTGACCTGGCAAATCGCTTCACTGTGAGCGAGGGCTAAAGCTGAATCCTGTGAAATCTCCCCTTCAATGGGACTGCACCTGCATTGTAAGGATACTTGCTTATTTAAGTCTAGGGAGCGCGGAAAAGTAGGATTTACTTACCTGATTCTATAGTATAACTAAAGGCAAAACTTGTTTTTATTACTCTTGGATATACTGGAGATGAATTTGATTATTCATCATGTTTTACTGCTGTATCCCCAAGGGAGATTCACCCTCACTATTTGTCCAGTTTACCATTATCACTGAGAACAAAAAAGTGAAGAAAATCCAAAATTGTGGGTTGTCATCTGGAAAGTAAAAGAGGAAATCTTTCAATGGGGAGTCTAGTTTTGGTGAAAATGAAGGGTTCCCACACTTTAGAGGGATTTCCTCTCACTTCCTGTTTTGGCTATGGGACAGGAAGTGAAGGCAAACCTCCCCAATGGGACGCAGATGGAAAAATCTGACAGGGGTTATAACCCTCCCTTACTCTATCCAAAATGAAAAAAAAAAAAAGTTTTGCCTTGATCTCCACTATAACACAAAGAGTCCTCTCTATGGCTCTCTGTCTGCCTTTTTTATTTTTGGTGCCATGATCCAACTTCCTGTTAGATAGATGTATCCACTGTATGTACGCATGTAGCCACCCTCTCTTGCTTGCTCCCAAGATGGAGTATGGGATTTGTAGAGTGCATAGTTCAGTGCACATGACCTCAACTAACCTTCACAAATAGGAGTTGACTTATTAAAACAGGAAAGTGCAAAATGTGGTACAGCTCTGCATGGGAGCCAATCAGCTTCTAACTTCAGCTTGTTAGAAATAAGCTTCAACAATAAGCCCTGGTTCACACCAGTGCAACTTGTCATGCGACTTGACAGTTCAAAGTCATATGACAAGTCGCACCCCATTTGAGGCAATGGAACCATTCAAGCCGTAGTGACTTTGAAAAATGTTCCTGCACTATTTCTGTACGATTTCAGTGCAACTTGCATTGACATCTGTAAAATGAAGTTGCACATGAAATTGCAGTGTTTTGTAGTTGCGCTGAAGTAGCGTGACTTCAAAACCACACTGGTGTAAATCAGGGCTAAAACCTGGAAGCTGATTGGTTTCTATGCAGAGCTGCACCCGAATTTGCACTCTCCGGTTTTAGTAATTCAGCCCCATAGTAATAACATGGTTAGTCAGGTTGAAAAAAAGGCATTAGTCCATCTAGTTCAACCATTACTAGTAAAAAATAAATAATAAAAACGCCATAAATCAATTCCCATAGTTTGTAGATGCGATAACTTTTGCGCAAACCAATCAATATACACCGATTTACCAAAAATATGTAGAAGAATATATATTGGCCAAAACAGATGAATAATTTTTTTTTCTATTATTTTTTGGGGATTTGTATTATAGCAAAAAGTAAAAAATATTGTTCTTTTTTCAAAATCATTGCTCTTTGTTTTTTTATAGCGGAGATCAGAAATGACGCAAAGGTGTTCAAATACCACCAAAAGAAAGCTCTATTTGTAGGAAAAAAATGATATAAATTTTGTTTGGGTACAACATCGCACGACCGCGCAATTCTCATTCAAAATGCGACAGCGCTGAAAGCCGAAAATTGGTCTGGGCAGAAGGGGGGTTTAAGTGCCCAGTAAGGAAGTGGTTAAAGGTTCCTTATTTTTTTTCAAATAAAATAATAAACATGTTATACTTACCTGCTCTGTGGAATGGTTTTGCACAGAACAGCTCCAATCTTCTTCTTATGGGGTCCCCCACCGGCACCCTTTTTTTTTTTGGCGACTGCCCCCATAGGAAGCTGCTTCCTATGGAGGCACCCATGCGGGCTCGCTCCCAAGCCTTCTTGTCTGTGTCTATTGACACAGA
Organism: Glandirana rugosa; assembly: GCA_018402905.1. Lineage (NCBI taxonomy): Eukaryota > Metazoa > Chordata > Amphibia > Anura > Ranidae > Glandirana > Glandirana rugosa. Next base: position 741,660 of record BLSH010197098.1, on the reverse strand, counting down.
TTGGGCTGTTTAGGCCCCATCACAGCATTTGATTGACAGCAGCAGGAGCCAATGGCTCCTGCTGCTATGAATCTGGCCAGGTAAGGGCTCAGGTGAGGGGGATTCTGTTATACAGAAGGTTTTTTTACCTTAATGCATAAAATACATTAAAGTGTTACTAAATCCACAACAGTAAAATCAGTCTGCATATGCAGTAAAGCATGCTTGTTCTACTCACTGTGGAACCTAAGGGGTTAATCATCCACATTGGAAAAAAAGGCTGTTTGATCATGTCTTCTCTGATCTCCCCCGCCCCCCCCCCCATTTCCACTGTCCCCAATCCATCTCCTGATAGTACAGAGCCTTGGAGTCACTCTGCACATGCTCAGTTTGGTATGTATTGCTAGAGTTTTTTTTTTTTTTTTTGGGGGGGGAGGGTGTATGTGATCAGCAAAAGGCCAATCAGCACTGTCCAGACAGAGGGTCAGGAGTCATGCAGCCTCATAGGTCAGTCAGAGGATAATGAAAACTCCTATAAGCTCTAACCAGACACTGATAGAAATCACAAGACTGCCATGTACTACTGATAAGAAAAGGTATTTAGCAGTTTATATTTACTAAAATAACTTCATTTTTATGTTCTGTGTGCTGAGGGAGACCAGATATAGTGAATGGAGGGTCCTGGGTTTAGTAACACTTTAAAGGCTGGTTCGTTCACATCACTAAACCGCACTCCAGATCTGTTCCCGATGCATTTCTGCACTTGCGTTTTTAATGCATTTTTAATGCGTTTCCGGATGCATTCAAGATTTTTTTCCCCTGTTTTTTTTTTTATTGTACTGGGGTCTGGTGCATTTTTGATGCGTTCCAGTGCATTTTTGATGCATTTTACCGCGTTCCGGTACAGTCCAGTTCAGGCAAATTGCAGCATGTTCTACTTATTTTTCAGGAACTGGAACACATTGGTGTGAACTATGCCATTGGAAACCATATAACCTACTTTCCATGCATTTTTGATGCACAAACACACACTGGACTGCATGTGGTGTGAACTGGACCCAGGGTAAAAAACCTTTAGGCTTTAGAACCACTTTAACCCTTGCAGTGCAGGCACAGCTCCACTGGGAGGGAGAGTTGTCAGGTTTCTAAGAGTTCAGCTTCAACCTCCTAGAGTTAAAGTAGAGCCAAGCCCAATCACAAAAAATCTCTTATGCGCCTTAACCTCTTCCACTGCATATTTACTGCAGCAGTGTGGATGTGTCCCCGATGTCCGCTGGCGAGCCATGATGAGCAGCCACAGCCAAAGAACGGGGAACCGCTGATGTAAACACGGCGGTTCCCCGTTCTGTCAGTGTGGACATAAGAGATCTACTGATCCCTGTCACTGGGATCAGTGAGATCTCTTATGCCCATAACAGCCCAGCCCCCTCACAGTTAGAACACACCTAGGGAACACAGTTAACCCCTTCACTACCCCCTGCAGGTTAACCCCTTCACTGCCAATGACATTTATACAGTAATCAGTGGACATTTAAATTTCTGATCACTGTATAAATGTCATAGGTCCCAAAAAAGTGTCAAAATGGTCCGACATGTCCGCTGCAATATCGCAGTACCGCTAAAAGTCGTAGATCGCCCCCATTACTAGAAAAAAATAAAAACCCCAGAAATTAATTATCATCCGTAAACGCAGCAACTTTTGCACAAACCAATCAATAAACGCCGATTGCGTTTTTTTTTTTTACCAAAAATATGAGGAAGAATATAAATCGGCCAAAACCGATGAAAAAAATTTTTTATATTATTTTTTGGCTTTGTATTTTAGCAAAAAGTAAGAAAAATTGGTTTTTTTTTGCAAAATGATCGCTCTTTTTTTTGTTTATAGCGGCGATCAGAAATGACGCAGAGGCAATCAAATACCACCAAAAGAAAGCTCTATTTGTGAGGAAAAAAAGGACGCAAATTTTGTTTGGGTAGAACGTCGCACGACCACGCAATTGTCAGTTAAAGCGACGCAGTGCCGAATCGCAAAAGGTGCTCTGGCCCCAACCTGGGAAATCCTTCCAGGGCTGAAGTGGTTAAGATGTTAATTTCATAAGTCAGTTTCACTTTTTTTTTTGGTTTAAATCTATTTTCATTAAAATAAAATAATGTTCCAGCACTTTCAGTTCCTGCCACCAATGTCTCTCATTTGTGTCACTGTGTCCCTGATGGTAGCCTACCTGTGGCCATGCTGCCACACATTGGGCAGGAATGGTTGTCAGGAAGCCAATCCTGAGTTATGCCGCCAGAAAGCTGTCAAAGCCAAAAGCCAATCATAGGTGGTGAAGGCATTGCCTGCCCCACAGCTGCACATACAGTATCTCACAAAAGTGAGTACACCCCTCACATTTTTGTAAATGTTAGAGGTGCGCCAAAATTTATTGGCATTATCGACAGAAACTGGTGCTATCGGCCGAAAAGGGGAAAAAAAACTGATACAGAAAAGGGGGCGGGGTCTGCCCCGGTTGCCACTCATTGCAGGGGTGTCACAGTATGCAACAAAGGAGATGAGGAGTTTCACACTGAGCAGATAGCAGGCTTGTAAGAGCCGCTCAGTGTGTGAAATATAACTGTTTGCAGAGACTAGCTGTCAAAACTCTGCAGTGATGTCAGGAGTGGGCGGGACAGCTGTCAAAATTCGGTGGTGATGTCGGGGGTGAGCAGGACCAAGCGGCTAGGTAACCGTTTGGTCCTGCCCACCCCCGATATCGCCAGAGTTTTGACAGCTGTCCCATCCACCCCGACATCACTGCAGATTTTTGACAGCTAGTCTCTGCAGTTATATTTCACACACTGAGCGGCTCTTACAAGCCTGCTATCTGCTCAGTGTGAAACTCATCTCCTCTATGTGTCACCTCAGTGCCAACCAATGCCACCTGTCAGTGCCAACCAATGCCACCTGTCAGTGCCAACTAATGCCACCTATCAGTGCTGCCTGGAAGTGCCAACTAATGCCACCTATCAGTGCCAATTAGTGGCACCTCAATGCCAATCAGTGCCAGCTCTCAGTGCCACATGTCAGTGCCGCGGCACAGGTAAGCTGCATATGGCAAGTGTATAATAAAATATAAATATTTTTTAAAAACCGTAATTTCCGGTTTTGGTTTTCGGCTTTCAGCTAAGTGCATTTTTGGTTTCAGTTTCGGCACCAAAATTTCCATTCGGTGCACCACTAGTAAATATGTTATTATATTTTTTCATGTGACATCATTGAAGAAATGACACTTTGCTACAATCTAAAGTAGTGATTGTGCAGCTTGTATAAATAACAGTGTACTGAATGGAATTTTGGTGCCGAAACCGAAAATGACAGTCTTTTAAAAATATTTATATACAATTGTCATATGCAGCCTACTTGTGCCTGGGCACTGACAGGGGGCACTGATAGGTGGCACTGGTTGGCACTGATAAAGATGAAGTGGCACTGACAGGTGACACTGGATGGCATTGATAGAAGAGATGAGAAGATTAACATTGCACAGTTAGCGCGCCTCTTACGAGCCGCTCTGTGCATGAAACTGTCATGTAATTGCACTGCATGCAGAGAATCAAGCTGTCAGATCTGGGCCCTGATGTTGGAGGTGGGCAGGACCAAACAGCTAACACCCGCCCAGCCCCTATCCCATTGGCTGGTGTTTGCTAGCTGTTTGGTCCCACCCACCTCCGACATCAAGGCTGAGATCTGACAGCTTGCCTCTCTCTGCATGCAGTGTAACTACATGACAGTTTCATGCACAGAGCAGCTTGTAAGAGCCAGGCTATCTGTGCAATGTTAATCTTTTCATCTCCTGCATAACACACAGACACCCCCGCAATGGGCGGTATCCGGGGCGGACCCCGCCCCCTTTCGTTATCTGCCTTTTTTTCTTTCGACGGATACAAAAAACACCATTTTTGGCCAAAAATGCTGATAATTTTAGGCAGCCAAAATTATGGTGCATCCCTATAAATTTGCTGTCCCCTCAAAATAACACACAGCCATTAATGTCTAAACCGCTGGCAACAAAAGATGCACTGCATCGCACCCCTTTAAGCCAAGTCGAAAAATGTGTACAAAAATGCACTGAAAATGCATTCAAGCGCAGGTCAAATACATTTAAACATGCAGTCTCTCGTGTGGATGGGCCCTTACAAAACAAACGCATGTCGCGCTTGCAGTGCTATTTAATGACAATGGCACCCCAAACGCTGCACATTTCGTGTGACAAGAGAGGTGCATGAGGCATTTTGTGGCATGTAGGGGGGCACGCTGAACAAAGCTGCTCTATGTGTATAGCACAGCAATGCACACAACCTGGCACCAAGTATTATAGTGTGAATAGAACCTCAACCTACTGGAATAAACACTTATAGCACCTTCATAATAGGAGCTCCACTGCCCTCTATGCACACAGTCTGCCATTTATCTCAGGAAGCAGCTGACAGATCACACCATACATCTGACCCAACTCATAGCCAGAGGACTAAGAACACTACTATCATTGTCACACCGCTACACACCTTCTCTGCTATCACCGGAACCTCTTTTCACTCGTGTGCAGCAAAGAACAATTTCGCCCTGGAAACATTCACCCTGTACAAACGTTCCGCTCTCCTCTCTCTCCCAAGGGGGTCTGGATGCAGAGTGGAGCTCCAGCGATGACAGGAAGCATGTGACCTCCACTCCACTTCCCTCTCCATCCATAGAAGAGGCAGACGCCGGGATAGAGGGAGCTGAGCGAGGCAGGGCGACACCTGCTGGGCGCCGAGTATACTGCACGATGTGATCGTGTACTGCAGATCATTGTGCTCTATGGATGAGCAGAGAATGAAGGTAAAGGGGACCTGTCATTGGACACATACAGATGTATTGTAACTGCTTGCAATGAGAGAGATAGGGTTGCCACCTCATCCCTTTAAGCCCAAACACATATGAATTACACAGGTTGTTCTGAGGCTAATTGAATGCAGATGAGGCACCAAGTGAGTTTAATTACCACCTTAATCAGCCATAGAACCTGTGTAATTAATATGTGTTCAGGTTTAAAGGGATGATGTGGCAACTCTAGAGACAGACCAGCTGTCAAAACTCAGAAGTGATGTCAGGGGTGGGCGGGACTGAACAGCTATCAAACACCAGCCAATGAGATGGGGTCTGGGTGGGCGCCCTTTCTTAAGCAGCCCAATCTTTGGCTGGCGTTTGATAGCTGCTCGGTCCCGCCCACCCCGACATCACAGCTGAGTTTTGACAGCTGATTTCTCTCCCTGCAAGCAGTTACAATACATAGAAGTTTCACAGACTGAGTGGCTCTGGCAAGCCTCACTAAGTGCTCAATGTGAAACTCCCCCTCACCTCTCTCAGTGCCCATCAATGCTGCCAATCAGTGCCAACCAATGTCACCTATCAGTGCCCATCAGCGATGCTTATCAGTGTGTAGCCATGTGCTCCCTTGAGAGTGGCTTGTAGTAGTGGTTCAGCTGATAGCTGACCTCAATCGCACCATATATCACACATCCGGAGACACTGACCAGACCGCCTCTTGTTTCTGTTGTTTTATTTGGGGGAAATAATTTGGATGGGGATAAGGGATGACTGTGGGGTGCCCAAAGTATTATGGTACAAGGATTCCATATACAAGCCTGTATATGCATACTTCACTGCAGACTCTCCCTCTGCAGACTATTGCTCCTCCCACCCCCCCAGCAATTCACTTGCTGACCGTTACTCTTATAGTTCTATTACTTCACAAAACTCACAGCTTTACACTCCTTTCCTTCTCTCCAGCTCAGCCTGAAGTGAAATTTATCAGGCTTCTCTATACCTTTCTCTTCACTGCAGTTAGCACGAGTTGAGGCCTAACCTTTTTTCAGCAGGACCTCAGGAACACCCATTACAGGCCAGGGATCACGGGCCCCTGAATGTGCAGCAAAGTACTTTAGTGCTAACCGGACCTTTGATGGACTACAACTCCTAGCCCATCCTCTCCATGGCCCGTCGACCTGCTCTCTGGTAGTGACTCTCCTTTCCCTTGACTGGCTCCCAAGGCTCCCACAGACTGTCCACCATTCCCCTCCAAGCCTGCTCCAGCACTTACTCTTCCAGTCCCAGGGACCATCACTCACCATGCCGGTGGATCACTTTAAAGTTTCTCACTCCTCCTGTAGCACCTCCGCTGTTCTCCTGTTCCTCCTGTGCGGCTCCAGGAATCACTTTCCTTCCTGGCTGCACCTGGATGCCCAGGCCCCGAGGTCACGTTCCCCAGACTGGGGGCGACCTCCCAGGTAGGGGCCTGCACCACAGTGCCTCTGCTACATCTCCAGACTTCCACCCAATTCTACTCCTCCCAAATTGGGCTGACTCTGAGTATTTAAGGAGACCTGCCCCCTGCCAATCCTGCCTGGGAATTGGTCAGGGCTCCTTAGAACACTCCAGATGGCTCCACCCACCTCCCAGCTCTCTGACCAGAAAACCTTCTCTAGGTTTCTAGAAAGAAGGTTCTGGTGACCTCATCTGTTAAGTCCACCCAATCCTCCCTGAGCTTCTCCCAGCCCAGATCAAAACATTCAGGCCTACACATTACAGTCCGGCCTAACTAAATTTACCTCTCCTAGCCAAAAACTCCTCTAGAAAACGCATTTATACTATGGGGGCGCTACACTCAACCCCCTAAACATCAGCTGGTCCCCAGCTGAAATTGAAAAATAGCTTGAACAGAAGCCGGGCATCCCAAAGTCAGAAAAATGGAGGGGAAAAAGGGAACAAACTTGGAAGGGGACATACAAAACTGTACATGAATAAATAAGTATCAAAAATATATCATCTCCATTTTTGTAGTATTTACAATATACAGTTAACACATTTCCTATCTACAATCCCTGCATCTACCTGCAGCATACTGTACACATTCTGGGCCAGAGCACCTCCCGCTAAAGGGAAACCCTCCACCCGCCTAGTTAGCAACAGTTGTCGTTTGACTTGACTCTCGACGGATAAAGATGAACAACCGTTCCATCTGGAATCCTAAGAGAAGGGAAACACAACTATCAAAACTAACTAACTAAACAACACAACCTATCAGGAGGGGGTTATAAGCCTCCAAATATAACATAACTCTCCACACAACTCTTGACCTGCCTGCTCTGCCAGTGAGGGGTTAGATACTCACAGCAGAGCAGAAGAAAAAAACTATTGACAGTTCCTTAAAGTCTTTGGTGGGAGCAGCCCCTCTCAGGCAGTAGGCTTCAAAGAGAAAAAAAACACAAAGAGGGCAAACTTCACCCATGTGTCCTTACAGTGAACCGTCTCTTCCACTGGGCACAGGATGGCAGGCTAATTTGTCCTGCAGTTCAGGGGGAAAAGTGCACACCCAATACTCCTCACAACAGTCCTTGGATGTGCTGTATAGTCTGTGCTACACCACAGTCCTACACATAATACTGGGGATCCGGCAATCTCAACTGCTGGTCCCCTTCTCCCCAAACTGAAATAGAATAGCTCCTTGCAGGCTGATTGGGCTTCACAATCATGACACAATCCTTCTTGATAGTCCACCCAAGGCTCCATTCCCTCTTCAACTCTCTGAATCTTTCTCTGGAGCCGCATTCAGGATCCCGCAAGGGCTTAGGCACATGGAGATAATCCCATGTCATCTTGTCCTCCCACTCTTCCCTTGAGATCTCCATGACATAAGGCAGGACATAAAGGTAGTCCAGGCCCCACTCCAAAGCAACCCGGCGTTGGACCTCCCGCTGATACCAGGAGAGCCTAGGCAACTTGAGTTGATTTATTTTTCCAGGCTTAACTTGAGTAGCAGGAGATCTCACTACCATTTGCCGGTATGTAGGTGCTCTGTTCTGGGTAGTGGAGGGCCGGTTTAGGAAAGTCTGGTAAAGAAGACTGGGAGTTCCTGTCGCTGAACTGGCACCCTGAGGGGACTCATTCTCACCCTCATTGGAGAAATAAAGGGCTGATGAATCTCCTGTCTCCAACTCCCCAGCTGATTCCTCACTATGAGATGACCACTCAGCTAAGTGCTCAGGGGATCCAAATTCTGCTACCAGTCTGGGTGACCCCCAGTATATGGCCCTCTGCTCTGCATCCTCATCCTGCTCACTAGGGGGGCGCTTCCCCCTCAGACGCTGACTCCAGCCTAACTGGGATGCTTTCA
>BLSH010197098.1:721808-733482 GCA_018402905.1 Glandirana rugosa | reverse complement strand
AGCAACCCGGCGTTGGACCTCCCGCTGATACCAGGAGAGCCTAGGCAACTTGAGTTGATTTATTTTTCCAGGCTTAACTTGAGTAGCAGGAGATCTCACTACCATTTGCCGGTATGTAGGTGCTCTGTTCTGGGTAGTGGAGGGCCGGTTTAGGAAAGTCTGGTAAAGAAGACTGGGAGTTCCTGTCGCTGAACTGGCACCCTGAGGGGACTCATTCTCACCCTCATTGGAGAAATAAAGGGCTGATGAATCTCCTGTCTCCAACTCCCCAGCTGATTCCTCACTATGAGATGACCACTCAGCTAAGTGCTCAGGGGATCCAAATTCTGCTACCAGTCTGGGTGACCCCCAGTATATGGCCCTCTGCTCTGCATCCTCATCCTGCTTCTCAGGGGACACACTCCCCCCCCCCCCCCCCAACAACTGGCTCCAGCCTAACAGAGATGCTTGCAGATGGAGACACAGGCGGTATTTCAAGGACTCGGGCTACCGCTCAATAATACTCACAGTTCCAGAGTCCCCGAACAGGCTATAGGTCATGACAGTCTTTCCTTCCCTTTCATCCTTGATCTTCACGGGGGAGTCGCTAGGCCGCAACTCCTCTCTGCCTTGTGGCGATGTCATCAGGCCTGACTGGAATCTCCGCGGCTGCGGACAACAGAGCCCTATTTGCAAGGCCACCGAGCAGTACCATGGCTCCTGCTCTGTAGATACTCGCCGGGTAAGAGGAGTGCCACAATGGCCACACCGGGCCCAGGCAGTGACATCCATGGCAAGCATCCGGCAGTCTGGGCAGATGAGGCACAGCCGCTCCATCCCATCGATGACTCCCAGGGCCATTCCCCTGCTTAGCTCCATCTGTCAACCAGGGTCCATTCCTGCCGCTCCGGCAGCCAGGTCAGTGCTGGAAGCATTCTCCCACCTTCCGCCATCTTGCTTCTTGTGGTGACTGGTTTTAGCTGCAGGCACGTAGCTTCTTCCAGGGGGATGGTGCCGCCCCCGCGTTGCCAGATGAGCTGGCGCCAAATGTCCTGATGAGCAGGCATGCTGTGTGTCACGATGCTGTAACCCCTTGTATGCAGAACAAAACTTTACAGCCACTCTGACGCTAGCAGGGCTTGTACAGACTTGTTGACTTTGACGGTAGTTGCCGATAGTAAGAGTAAGCTATAGTATCCACTGTTCTGCTGAGCAGTACACCTCACACACAGTCTCTCTCTTTAGCAACAAGAACAGTCCCAGGCATACTTTACTGTTTGCAGGAATTGGAGCAGTCATTGGTAAAGCGCTTGTAAGGCCCAGTTTTAGCAGAACGATGGGCATATTTGTAATCCAGTGGGAATGTCCGGCTGTGGCATGGCACAGGGGACATATTTGTAATCCATGGGCATGTTCGCCCGCCATGGTTTCCATGGGCAGCGACACATGCTGCAAAGTCACTGAATTGCAGAATTGGTATTTTAAAGCGGTTGTCTACTCAAATTTTATTTTTTTTTTAAAATAAAAACCTGCAAGATAATAGCATAATGAGCTAGTATGCAACGCATACTAGCTCATTATGAAATACTCACCTTGAACGAAGATCCGACCAAGCCGCTTGGTCCCCTCAGTGGCAGCGGACATCTTCACCCGGATCTTGCTTCCGGGTACGCGGCTCCGGCGCTGTGACTGGCTGGAGCCGCGAGACATCACTCCCGCGCATGTGCGCGGGGCTCGTTTTCCCCGGCAGGGTCCGGAACAAATGCCGGCTTTTGCCGAGACATATACGGCGTATGCGCCGGAACATACACGGCGCATGCGCCGTAACGATTTATTACATTAGAAAGGGAATATCTTCTAAACCATACAAGTTTAGAAGATATTCATTTTACCTACAGGTAAGCCTTATTCTAGGCTTACCTGTAGGTAAAAGTAAACAAAAAGGGTAGACAACCGCTTTAAAGTGTCAGTCCCCAGTGCTGTTTTGGAGCGGCTGAGCAAGCAGGCAGAGATCTGTTGGTGGCTCCCGCTGATTGCTATGAACAACGGCACACTCGTTTGGCATTGTTTAAGGCAAAGTACACAGTTCTTATCCCGGTTAAATCCACGTTGGCAATAAAACACATTAAACATCCCTCTAGCTCAGTTCTTGCAGTTGCTATGGGCGACGACTGACTGGCTCACATGTAATCCCAGAAGACCAGTCCCCAAATGTAGCCTCCCTTGAGAGTGGCTTGTAGTAGTGGTTCACCCATCACCCATCAGTGACCACCCCCCAGACACCCGTCACCCATCAGTGACCACCCCCAGACACCTGTCACCTATCAGTGACCACCGCCAGTCACCTGTCACCCATCAGTGACCACCGCCAGTCACCTGTCCCCCATCACTGACCACCGCCAGTCACCCATCACGCATCAGTGACCACCACCAGACACCCATCAGTGACCACCGCCAGACACCGGTCACCCATCAGTGACCACCGCCAGACACCGGTCACCCATCAGTGACCACCGCCAGACACCCAGCACCCATCAGTGACCACCGCCATACACCCGGCACCCATCAGTGACAACCGCCAATCACCCATCGGTGAAGACCACCACTAGTCACCCATCAGTGACCACCACCAGACACCCGTCACCCATCAGTGACCAGTGCCAGTCACCCGTCACCTATCAGTAACCACCGCCAGTCACCCATCAGTGACCACCGCCAGTCACCCATCACCGACCACCGCCAGTCACCCATCTGTGACCACTGCCAGACACCCGTCACCCATCAGTGACCACCGCTAGACACCCATCACCCAACAGTGACCACCGCCAGTCACCCATCAGTGACCTCCACCAGTCACCCATCAGTGACCATCACCAATCACCTGTCGGTTATCATTTTCAAATATCACTAAACATCACCTGTAAAAGTCTTACACATGTGGTATCGCCATACTCAGGAGGAGTAGCAGAATATATTTTGGGGTGTCATTTTTGCTATGTACATTCTATGTGTTGGAAATATCATATAAATGAACAACTTTGTGTAAAAAAAATGCGTTTTCATTTTTTTCCCACATTTTCCAAAAACTACTGGAAAAAAATGACATGTTCAAAAGACTCATCAAGCCTCACAGATTATACATTGGGGTGTTTGCTTTCCAAAATGGGGTAATTTTGTGGGCAATTCCATTGTCCTGGTGCTCCAGGACCTTCAAAAGTGTAATAGGTAGGTGGTTGAGAAATGAGATGTGTAATTTATGCTCGTAGAACGCCTGAAGGTGCTAGTTCAATGTTGGGCCTCTGTATATGGCCAGGCTGTGTAAAAGTCTCACACATGTGGTATCACCATACTCAGGAGGAGTAGCAGAATGTATTTTGGGGTGTAATTTTTGCTATTTACATGCTATGTGTTGGAAATACCTTATAAATTGACAACTTTGTGTAAAACAAAATGCGGTTTCATTTTTTTTCCACATTTTCCAAAAACTTCTTGAAAAAAAAAACTGTTCAAAAGACTCATTATGCCTCATATATTATTTGTTGGGGTGTTTGCTTTCCAAAATGGGGTCATTTTGTGGGCAATTCCATTGTCCTGGTGCTCCAGGGCCTTCAAAAATGTGATAGGTCGTCATGACATTAGATGTGTAATTTATGTCCGTAGAATACCTGACAGTGCTCCCTGCATTTTGGGCCTCCGTATGTGGCCAGGCTGTGAAAAAGTCTCAGACATACTCAGGAGGAGTAGCAGAATGTGTTTTGGGGTGTAGTTGCAAGTATGCATATGCCATGTGTGAGAAATAACTTGTTAATATGACAATTTTGTAAAAAAAAAAAAAAATAAAATAATAATCTTCATTTTGCAAAGAATTGTGGGAAGAAATTACAACTTCAAAGAACTCACCATGCAACTTACTGAATACTTCGGAATGTGTATTTTCCTTTCTTAGGGTCTCAAGAAATTAAATAGGCCGTCGGTACATCAGGTGTGATCAATTTTCAATGATTGGCACCATAGCTTGTAGACTCTATAACACAAGGACCAAATAATATACACCAATTTGGGTTATTTTTTACCAAAGATACGTAGCAGTATAAATTTAAGCCAAAATTTATGAAGAAAAAATACTAATTTGATAAATGTTATGACAGAAACAAAGAAAACGGCATTTTTTCACAAGATTTTCAATCTTTTTTTATTTATAGCACAAAATATAAAAAAAACCACCAAAAGAAAGCTCTAATTGTGTGAAAAAAAAAGGACACAAATTTCATATGGGTACAGTGTTGCATGACTGAGTAATTGTTGTTCAATGTGTGATAGCGCTGAAAGCTGAAAAATGGCCTGGGCAGGAAGGTGGTTTTCGTGCCCAGTATTGAGGTGGTTAAAGTCTCTCACTCCTCCTGTAGCACCTCCGCTGTTCTCCTGTTCCTCCTGGCCCCAATCACTCTCCTTCCTGGCTGCACCCGAATACCCAGGCCCCAAGGTCACCCTCCCCAGGTAGGGGCCTGCACCACAGCGCCTCTGCTACATCTCCAGACTTCCACCCAATACTACTCCTCCCAGATTGGGCTGACTCTGAGTATTTAAGGAGGCCTGCCCCCTGTCAATCCTGCCTGAGAATTGGTCAAGGCTCTCTAGAACACTCCAGATGGCTCCACCTACCTCCCAGCTCTCTGACCAGAAAACCTTCTCTAGGTTTCTAGAAAGAAGTGAGAGGTTCTGGTGACCTCATCTGTTAAGTCCACCCAATCATCCCTGAGCTTCTCCTCCCAGCCCAGATCAAAACATTCAGGCCTGCACACTACAGTCAGGCCTGACTAAATTTAACTCTCCTAGCCAAAAACCCTGCTAGAAAATGCCCCTATACTATGGGGGCACTATAAGTGCCACCTATCAGTGCCCATCAGTGCTGCCTATCAGTGCCAATTAGTGCTTCCAATCAGTGCCACCAATCAGTGCTGCCTATCAGTGCCGCCTATCAGTGCCCATCAGCGCTGCCTATCAGAGCCAGTCAGTGCATCCAATTAGCTGCCCATCAGTGTTGCCTATCAGTGCCATCTATCAGTGTCTATCAGTGCCAAACAATGCCACCTGTCAGTGCCCATCAGTTCTGCCTTTCAGTGCCCCCTATCAGTGCCAACCAATGCCACCAATCAGTGCCCTTCAGTGCTGCCAATCAGGGTCACCTATCAGTGTCCTTCAGTGCTGCCAATCAGTGACACCTATCAGTGCCAATCAATGCCACCTATTAGTGCCAATCATTGTCCATCAGTGCTGCCTATCAGTGCCAATCAGTGCTTCCAATCAGTGCCACCTATCAGTGCAAATCAGTGCTACCTATGAGTGCCAATCAATGCTTCCAATCAGTGCCACCTCTCAATGCCCATCAGTAATGCCTATCAGTCTCGCCTATCAGCGCCCATCAGTGTCGCCAATCATTTCCCATCAGTGTTGCCTATCAGTGTCAATCAGCGCTGCCAATCAGTGGCATCTATCAGTGACAATCAGTGGCAATCAGTTTCCATTAGTGCCGCCTATCAGTACCCATCAGTGCTGCCGATAAGTGCCCATCAGTGTTGCCTACTAGTGCCAATCAGTGCCATCTATCAGTGCCATTCAGTTCTGCCTATCAATGCCCATCAGTGCTGCCTATCAGTGCTGTCAATTAGTGCCCATCAGTGCCGCCAAGCAGTGTCACTAAATGCTGCCAATAAGTGCTGCCTATCAGTACCAATCAGTGCAATTAGTGCTGCCAATCAGTGCCACCTATCAGTGCCAATCAGGGCCCATCAGTGCTGCCTATCAGTGCCACCCATCAGTGCTGCCAATCAGTGTCCATCCGTGCCAATCAGTGCTGCCAATCAGTGCTGTCAATCAGTGCTTTCTATTAGTCCCAATCAGTGCTGCCAATCAGTGCTGCAAATCAGTGCTGCCAACCAGTGCCGCCTATCAGTGGCCATCAGCTCTGCCAAACAGTGCCAATCAGTGGCACCTATCAGTGCCCATTAGTGCTGTCAATCAGTGCCCATCAGTGCTGCCAATCAGTGCCCATCAGTGTTGCCAATCAGTGCCCATCAGTTCTGCCTATCAGTGCCCATGAGTGCTGCCAATCAGTGCTGCCAATCAGTGCCCAGCAGTGCTGCCAATCAGGGCCCATTAGTGGAGGGATGAGCTGTTAGTTACATTCAACTCGAACATTGGCTGATTTTGGCCGTTTGCTGAATTTAGAACATTATGGGGTGTTTGCGCCAAATTTGCACGCACCATAATGCATTGATAGACTGCGCAAAATGCCACCCGCTGATTGGCCAAAGCACGAACATGACCTGCATGCTTTGGCCAATCACAGCGCGCTCTGCTGTGAGAGCCATGATTGGCTAAAAGGCAGGGTGCCTTTGGCCAATCATGTCTCAGGGGTCTCCGTCCACGCCCCTCACTATATAAGGCCGCTTGTACAGTGGCCTATATCTTTTCATGTGACAACACTGAAGAAATGACACTTTGTTACAATGTAAAGTAGTGAGTGTACAGCTTGTATAACAGGGTAAATTTGCTATCCCCTCAAAATAACTCAACACACAACCATTAATGTCTAAGCTGCTGGCAACACAAGTAAGTACACCCCTAAGTGAAATTGTCCAAATTGGGCCCAAAGTGTTAATATTTTGTGTGGCCACCATTATTTGTCTTGACCCTCTTGGGCATGGAGTTCACCAGAGCTTCACAGGTTGCCACCAGAGTCCTCTTCCACCCCCCCCATGGCAACATCACGGAGTTGGTGGATGTTCGAGACCTTGTGCTCCTCCACCTTCCATTTGAGGATGCCACACAGATGCTCAATAGGGTTTAGGTCTGGAGACATGCTTCGCCAATCCATCACTTTAACCCTCAGCTTCTTTAGCAAGGCAGTGGTCGTCTTGTAGGTGTGTTTGGGGTCGTTATCATGTTGGAATACTGCCCTGCGGCCCAGTCTCCGAAGGAAAGGGGTCATGCTCTGCTTCAGTATGTCACAGTACATGTTGGCATTCATGGTTCCCTCAATGAACTGTAGCTCCCCAGTGCCGGCAGCACTCATGCAGCCCCAGACCATGACACTCTCACCACCATGGTTGATTGTAGGCAAGACACACTTGTCTTTGTTCTCCTCACCTGGTTGCCGCCACACATGCTTGACATCATCTGAACCAAATAAATTTATCTTGGTCTCATCATACCACAGGACATGGTTCCAGTAATCCATCTCCTTAGTCTACTTGTCTTCAGCAAACTGTTTGCAGGCTTTCTGGTGCATCATATTTAGAAGAGGCTTCCTTCTGGGATGACAGCCATGCAGACCAATTTGATGCAGTGTGTGGTGTATGGTCTGAGCACTGACAATCTGACCCCCCCCCTTCAACCTCCGCAGCAATGTTGGCAGCACTCATACGTCTATTTGCCAGAGACAACCTCTGGATATGACACTGAGCATGTGCACTCCACTTCTTTGGTTGACCATGGCGATGCCTGTTCTGTGTGGAACCTGTCATGTTAAACCGCTGTATGGTCTTGGCCACCATGCTGCAGCTCAGTTTCAGGGTCTTGGCAATCTTCTTATAGCCTAGGCCTAGGACAACTTTATGTAGAACAATTCTTTTTTTCATATCCTCAGAGAGTTCTTTGCCATGAGATGCCATGTTGAACTTCCAGTGACCAGTATGAGAGAGAGCGATAACACCAAACTTAACACACCTGCTCCCCATTCACACCTGAGACTTTGTAAGACTAACGAGTCACTTGCCACCGGGGAGGTAAAATGGCTAATCGGGCCCAATTTGTACATTTTCACTTAGGGGTGTACTCACTTTTGTTTCCAGCAGTTTAGACATTAATGGCTGTGTGTTGAGTTATTTTGAGTGGACAGCAAATTTACACTGTTATACAAGCTGTACACTCACTACTTTACATTGTAGCAAAGTGTTACAAAGATATAATAAAATATTTACAAACATGTGAGGGTGTACTCACTTTTGTGAGATACTGTATAATTTATGCTGCCTTCAGTGTAGACTATATATATAGCTCATTCAGTGTATAGTATATATAGTCAGTTTAGGCAGTGTAAGAATATATATGTACCGTATATAGTGTGAGTATATATATATATATATATATATACAGTATCTCACAAAACTAAGTACACCCCTCACATTTTTGTAAATATTTTATTATATCTTCTCATGTGACAACACTGAAGAAATAACACTTTGCTACAATGTAAAGTAGTGAGTGTACAGCTTGTATAACAGTGTCATTTTTCTGTCCCCTTAAAATAACTCAACACACAGCCATTGATGTATAAACCGCTGGCAACAGAAGTGAGTACACCGCTAAGTGAAAATGTCAAAATTGGGCCCAATTAGCCATTTTCCCTCCCTGGTGTCATGTGACTTGTTAGTGTTACAAGGTCTCAGGTGTGAATAGGGAGCAGGCGTGTTAAATTTGGTGTTATCGCTCTCACTTTCTCATATTGGTCACTGGAAGTTCAACTTGGCACCTCATGGCAAAGAACTCTCTGAGGATCTGAAAAAAAAGAATTGTTGCTCTACATAAAGATGGCCTAGGCTATAAGAAGATTGCCAAGACCCTGAAACTGACGGACTTGCTTGAGATGCCAATAAATTCTCTACATACATATATAAACAACGCCCTTTTCTCTGGACAAGTAGGAATCCAGGTCTCCACAGAATGAGACTAGGGAGGTCTTTCCTTGAATTCTAGGCGACATCCTCTTTGAATGATGTCCAAGACCCAGGTATGTTAAACTTCTTCCGCCCAGACCTCTCCAAAGTAAGACAGTCTGCTCCCACTTGGGAAGTCTGGACGGGGAACCCTTCAGAAAAGCTTGTCTGAAGCTTTCGCTGGCTGGTTCACCTTGGCTTTGGTTGCTTTGGGAAAGGCTGGACCCTGCCCCTTCCACTGCCTAAAGAACGGTCGCCCCGGTTGGTACGCGGAAGCTTCCCCGAAACCTTTTTTTGATCTCTCAGAAGGGAAATTTTTTCTTTTCCTGCGGAATAAGCCCTGAGTTCCCTTCAGACACTTGCTGAACCTCTGACTCCAAGGTCTTGCCAAAAACATTTCCTTCAAAAGGAACTGAGCAAAGGCTGTAGGGCTCTGCGTGCCATCACAGAATGAGCCATCAATTTCAGTGTTATCCTGACCTGGTCCACTGGCACTTGTGCTAGAAAATACACCATGATCCTAATGGACCGTAAAGGGGGGAACCTTCTTCTCCTATCAATTAACCCAAAGAACCGGCCTCCAACTCCACAATGCACACCTTTAAGGCTGCCGTCACTTAGGTAAGTGCTATAGCCAGCGTGCAGGTTGCTCCTGCTACCGTGTACATTCTTTTGAGATCTGTGTCTATCCTACGATCCATCGGATCTTGAAGGATACTGAGTCATCTAGAGGCAAGGTAATGTGCCCAGCTTGCCTCAGGAGTGACCTTTTCAAGTCCGGTTAATATTCTCACTGCGTAAAATACTAAGCGCTTTTGAAGAGCTTTTCAGGTGCTTTTGAAGAGCTTTCCATTGAATTCAATGGAGAGGGGTGTATTTTCACCATCCAGCCAACGCACTACCCCAGTGTGAAAGCATTCATTGATTTTAAAAGAAATAGGATTTGTGAGTTTTTCAGGCGCCTGTTTAGCGTGAACGCGCATGAAAAGCGCCTCAGTGTCAAAGGGGTCATAGGCTTGACTCACACCCATGCATCTCCAGCATCCCCCGCATCCCGCAGACCCACACCACAGACGTGTTCCATAGGAAACAACGCCAAATAGACTGTAGTGCAGATCCGCAAAACGCACCAAAAACGCACGGGTGCGAATCAGGCCCAAAGAAGGAATCATCTGAATGTTCTTCTGCACTGTAGCGATATGTTGCCTCTGGCTCTGATTCTGAAGCGGAAGAGTGCCGCCTAGGCCGAGATCTCTTAGATACGGACTTCAAGCCCCCTTTGACTGCCACCTTAATATAGTGCTTTACCTGGCGTGCATCTGCTGCATTATCACATGCGGCCTCCTTCAAACAAGAGAAGTATATACACCTCCCTGGCAGGGAGTTTTCCCGCGCGCCCAGCAGGCCTTCTCCTCATCACGGGCCGAGGCCCTTCCAGAAGATGAATAGGATCTGCGTCTTTGCTTATGCACCTGCTAGCGCTTAGTGGTCGCTTTCTGGTGTTGCAACAGCCATTGGCCTGGGCTCAAGGCAATGCAATGAGGCACCAGTGAGGGTGACCTGGAGTGGTGTTCCACATGGATTTTATCCCGCCGCCGACCACTCCTCTGACCCGACTTATCACGCACTGAGCGCTTCTTCCTTTGCGGGTGATGCGGCTCCTTGGTACTTCCCTGCGGGCGTTTATCCCGCATCCGGGTCTTCTCTCTGTGTAGAAAAGAAGAATGCACTCTTTTAAAAAAAAAAAACTTAAAAATAGCAAAAACCTTTCCATGCATTCTTCAGTGCTATAGAGACAGGCAAGAGGACCCAGGACACCTGAAAACCCATAGACAGCCAGAGATCTATCCAGCAACTCAAGGCAGCAGCCCTGTTGATATCCCACATCACTCAGCACAGAGGCAGTGATTATGAGACAAGCTGGGGCTACAGGTGTTGTAATCACAGCAGGGAAGCAGGAACCTGAGCATAGGAGAGGGCGTTCCTATCATACCAGGAAGTGGCCACTCTCAGCAACCTCCTGAGAGTTCCTGAGGGACTACAAGCCTCAGCCTGCCTGCTGCTTCCTCCATTTGCCACACAGCCCAAACCAACAGCGTACACATGCAGTCCTTTATACTGAGGAACTAAGACTCTGTCTGCTTGCTGTCTCACCAATTTGCCACTCAGCTCAACCAGCAGTATTTAACCACTTTCTAGAGGCCGGTGTATACATGCAGTCCTTTATACTGCTAAAGTGAGACTCTGTCCTTGCTGTCTCACCAATTTGCCACACAGCTCAGCCAGCAGTATTTAACCCCTTTCTAGAGGCTGGTGTATACATGCAGTCCTTTATACTGCTGAAGTGAGACTCTGTCCTTGCTGTCTCAATAATTTGCCACACAGCTCAACCAGCAGTATTTAACCCCTTTCTAGAGTCTGGAAGCTAGATGCCTGCCTGCTGTCTCTCCAATTTGCCGCACAGCCCACCCAGCAGTGTTTAAATGCTCTCTAAAGGCTGGTGTACACACGCAGCCCTTTATACTGCTTCACTGAGACCCAGCACCAAGGGTACCCCACAAGGGAAGATTTACAGCCCAGACAGGGGGTCTTCTGAACTCAGGAGAGTGTATGAACCTGAGCAGGAGAGTCAGTCTCCCTCTAGTGAGTGAGCAGTGACTCGTCCTCCTCACCCGCCGCGGCACACGGGTCGGGTCATTATAATGCGGATCCTCCTCTGACTGGGTCATGTCTTCACTTGAGCTCAGCTCTCTATCTTATTTTTTTTTTTTTTTTCAGGTCTCTGTCGGCGCCTGTGGAGACCGTCACGACCTCCTGTGACCACAGGCCCTCCCTGTGGAACGGCTAGGGACTATATATAAGTATGTGTGTGTGTTCTTCTTCGTGCCATCCTCTGAATGACACTTTGGAACATTACAGGTACGCTAGGACGAGTCCAAGTATGTGAGAGGACTCAAGTCTTCTGGGGGACAGACCCG
>BLSH010197098.1:708986-719797 GCA_018402905.1 Glandirana rugosa | reverse complement strand
GGCCCAGCCATGCCAGTACCAGACAGGCCCCACCAGCCATGCCAGTACCAGACAGGCCCCACCAGCCATGCCAGTACCAGACAGGCCCCACCAGCCAGGCCAGTACCAGCCAGGCCCCACCAGCCAGGCCAGTACCAGCCAGGTCAGTACCAGACAGGCCCAACCAGCCAGGCCAGTACCAGCCAGGTCAGTACCAGCCAGACAGCCCAGGCCCAGCCATGCCAGTACCAGACAGGCCCCACCAGCCATGCCAGTACCAGACAGGCCCCACCAGCCATGCCAGTACCAGACAGGCCCCACCAGCCAGGCCAGTACCAGCCAGGCCCCACCTGCCAGGCCAGTACCAGCCAGGCCAGTACCAGACAGGCCAGTGCCAGACAGGCCCCACCAGACAGGCCAGTGCCAGACAGGCCCCACCAGCCAGGCCGGTACCAGCCAGGTCAGTACCAGCCAGCCCAGTGCCAGACAGGCCCCACCAGCCAGGCCAGTGCCAGCCAGCCCAGTGCCAGACAGGCCCCACCAGCCAGCCCAGTGCCAGACAGGCCCCAGCCCAGTCCCAGGCAGTCCAGATTACCCACACAGTCATCCCAGGACAGGCTTTGGATGCACAAAAAAAATATGCATAACTAAGCAACTAACTAAACTGCTCTACAAGTATATACTGGTAATCAGCCAGTGATATGTAACATATACTTGTATATACCTGTAGTGTAGTTTAGTTAGTTGCTTAGCTATGGATTTTTTTTTTCCTGCGCATCCAAATCCTGGCCTAGGACGACTGAGTGGGTAGTCTTGCCTGTCTGGGACTGGGGCCCTGGCCTGTCTGCATTCAGCACTGTCTGCAGTCTTCATCAATTCATCTTATCCTCATCAGTACAGGCCATCCAGGCCCTGCTAGAACTGGATGATTCTGAACTAAGGATAACATGGACAGCTGGCCTGCTGCATCACTAGTGCAGATTTGCAGAAGCTACAGGTCTGTTCGATGTAGTGCCGAGCAAAGCAAATGCTTACCTGAAAACTATTCAGCGAAGCATTTGCTTTACTTGCTTGGCACTACATCAAACAGACCTGCAGCTTCTGCACTACTAGTGATACAGCAGCCCATGTTTTACTGAATGAGTTCATCACCAGTTCAACTAGCAGGGCCCTGGCCTGTACTGATGATGATTGCAGAATGCAGATATGATGCATATCTGCATTCTGCAATCATCACTACATGTCAGGGCCCTGCTATTTTAAACATATTTGTACTTGTAGAACTAGACCAGAGAGTAGACCGTGTTTTTGAAGGTTTTCATTTGAAATGTACCTTGGTGTCCTTCACTAAGGTCTGTACTTTGGAAAATGTCTGCCACAGCCTTGGTCCGTGCCTATCCCTGATATATATTTCGCTAAAGAGGCGTCCGGAGCGAGGACGAAAAAAGAACACTGCATATGGGCAGACAGCCGCCTCTTGTAGGCTTGGAAAGAGGTTGTCCTGAAGGGGTCAGAGGGGGCGGAGCTGACCCATAGTACGCTGACATGAGGAGGTCCAGGAAAGGAGAGTTTACTTTCACTCTACCCATAGATGCAGCTGCAAACTTATATTCTTCAACCAGTAGATGGCAGTGTTTATATCTGTAACTGTACAAAAATACATGAACAATGTTTTCTAACACATCTCATCAAAACAGTTTTGATTTACTCAAATGCTACAGACCAAAATGGAGACATGTAAATGGGCCCATAGCATACCATACTGCTCTGTTCAGATCCGTACGCATTACTGATTTGAATACAGACTGTTGTATGCCCGTGTGCATGAGCCATACTCTATCTAAATGCTGGCAACATTTATAGTACATGTTGGTACACAGTTTAAAGTCTTTTGTTATGTACACTGGATATAATTCTATAGTAAATGTGACACGGTACGCCTCTTACACAATTTAGCCACGCATATTTTTTTGCCATAGCACATGCCACTTTTTTTATTATCCTGTAAACAGTTCTCGTAGGTTGCCATCTCTGGATTCTAATATCAACATTAAACATAAACTACCAATTTACTGCCAGAAGTGTTTATTTGGGCCTTAAAGTGATTGTAAAGGATCTTTTTTTTAAAGATAACAAGCATGTTATACGTATCTGCTCTGTGCAATGGCTTTGCATAGAGCAGCACTGGCTCCACTGGCACTCCTGGCTGCTCCTCCCTGCCAAGTGCCCACCACAGGAAGCTGCTTACTTTGGGGGCACTCGTGCAGCCTCCCCAGCTCTTTCCTCACTGCCTGTGATTGACAGCACAGGGAGAGAATGGAGAGAGCTGCTGCTCTTGTGCACATCGCTGGATCGAGATTGGGCTCAGGTAATCATAAGGGGGGGGGGACTAGAATGCGTTATAGTGGTTGTAAACCTCAGACGTGAAATATGAACAAAGCATATTCCTCTATAGTGTGTCCCAATTAAGAGCACTAAGAGTCATTTCTGCCCGCTGCTTTGTTCCTCTGCTATCAGCATGAGTCACTTCTAACATGTATTTCTGACACCAAGAGAAAAAAGATGACAGGGGTGGCAGCTCCAGGAACACAGCATGTAAATGACAGCTTCAGCTATGTTCCTGTGTGCTGTGTGAAGGCGGGGGTGTTCCTTCCCTCTAGTCAGCTCTCAGAGCTCTCCTCACTGAGCTCTGCAGTTTGACTTCATATCTCCACTCCCTTTTTCTGACAGCTCAGACAAGCTTTATAAATTCTGGACATTAAACAGATGTAGAGAAGGGAAGAATGCAGATAAACAGGTATAACTTGTGTAGGATGATTTGAGGTTAAAAAAAAAAAACTTTCAGCCTTTACAACTGCTTTTAAAAAAGAATTCTAGATATTTTATACACAGTTACATTGATCCAACTTGGATGATGTATATACCACACTTCCACTGATGCCCCTGGAAATTGGGAATGACTGAGGTAGTGAAACAAAATATAATCAGCGCAATATTCTAAATACTCAGTGCAAATATATAATACACAAATCAAGTGTTAATAGCCTATAACTGGGCTTAACGAGCTTGCTGCCAACACCCCTCAGAGTGTATCCACATGTGACTCCCAGCAAACAAATGACCAAAAAAATGGTGTTGCGCAATCTACATAAAGAAAAAAAAAAACTATAAATAAAGTCCAAATAGTGTAAAAGTTCCACCGTAGTGCAACTCGAAGTGATAGCTCATAAGATCAGTATTAAGTAGTTAAGTGATCACCACCTCTAGTTGAAATGCCTGCTCACCTCCAAATTGTGACCCCACTACAGAGTCACACAAGCCTGGTTTATCGTCTTCAGAATTCCCCGGGGAAAATCTTCCTCCAAATGAACCTGAATCGTGCTGGCCTCATCCTTAGAATAGGGACCCCATTACACAGCCACATCCGTCTGACGTCATAACTCTCAAACTGCCATGAGGAGATGAATTATCCTTCTAATGTGCCTGGATCACACTGACCTCCCCCTGGGAGCTCGATCAATCATGTGTGCCCATAGAGTGGCAAAGGCCACCCATAGTGTTCTCTGCTACAAATATTTATTAAACATGTACACAGGGATTAAAATACTCAAATAAATATGTGTAAAACATGCATATCATCAACTCTCCACGTTGATATAAAAACAGAATTACAATGTCAAATGGCGGCTTCTTACACCTGTACGCGTTACGCTCTAAAATGAGCTTCTTCAGCAAGTCTTGCTGAAGAAGCTCATTTTAGAGCGTAATGCTCGGTGGTCACTGAAGTCACTGGATATTATGAAAATATTGATCTTATGAACTATCACTTACAGTTGCACTACAGTGGAACTTTTACACTATTTGGACTTTATAGTTTTTTTTTTCTTCACATAAGTTGTGCTACACCATCTTTGTTGGCCAATGACTGAAGTTGACACTTCTACTCCAGTCATCTCACCTTGCTTCCAAGTCCTGTGCTAAGCGACAGACGTGATGCATTCTGATCTTCTGATCATAGGAGGTTGGCCACTTGGCACAGGTGCCATTTTGTTTTTTCATCCTCTGAATGAATGCAAAGCGTTCACTGATTGGATGAGGTGGAGAGCGTGATGTCACAGCCCCGTCTGGGACATATGTGCGGAGAAGTTTTGAAGAGCACGGGTGTGTATATGTATACGAAATATTACACAACATTGGACTGAGCTATCTGCGTATAAAGTGCTATATGCCAATCTGTTATAAGAGAGGCATATTGCTGTGGTGAGTGTCTGTCTATTGGGGAGTGGGGAAGCACATGAGCCCCAGTGTGTCACTTTGGAAGACTGCTGACTACATATGAATACAGCGGATTTTATTTGTTTATTTGGCAGCTCGTTTTTTAACCGGTTCAGCCCCAGCGCCGTAAATAGGCGGCGGTCGGGGTTAAGCGGCTCTCCCGGGACATAGCCTGCACCTGCAGGCTATATCCCGGTATCATTTTTTAGAGCAAGCGGTCGGCTATCCAGGGGTAACGACCGATCCGGCTCGGGAGCCGCTCGGTCGTTACCCCAGGAGGCGGGAGGGGACGCCCCCCCTCCCGCCGCCTTCCGCCGCTCTTCTCCGGCCTCCCGTCCCACCGGGAGACCGGAGCGACGATCCGGCGCGTCCGCCGGCTGGAAGGAGACCTGACAAAAGCCGTAATCCGCTCTGATCGGGTCTCCTTCGGCAAATTCCGGAAGCGACGTCACAACGTCACTTCCGGTTTGCTCGGCGGCTAACGGCGCCAAATTTAAAAAAACAACAGCATTCGAAATCGCCGTTTTTGGCGATCTGAATACTGTGAAGTGCAAAGGAGGGATGGGGGGTCTTTTAGACCCCCCGACCCTCCAAAAAGAGTACCTGTCACCATCTATTACTATCACAAGGGATGTTTACATTCCTTGTGATAACAATAAAAGTGATCAGATTTTTTTTTTTTTAAAGGAACAGTGGTAAAAATAAATAAATAAATAAAAAAAAAAAAAAAAAAAAAGATTTAAATCGCCACCGTCCCCGCGAGCTCGCGCAGCAAAGAAAACGCATACGTAAGTCGCGCCCGCATGTGAAAACGGTGTTCAAACTACACATGTGAGGTATCGCCGCGATCACCAGAGTGTGAGCAATAATTCTAACAAAAGACCTCCTCTGTAACTCTAACCTGGTAACCGTTAAAAATTTTTAAAGCGTCGCCTATGGAACTTTTTAAATACCGGACTTTGTCGCCATTCCGCGAGTGCGCGCAATTTTCAACCATGTCATGTATGGTATCTATTTACTCGGCGTAACATCCTCTTTCACAATATGGAAAAAAATTCGGCTAACTTTACTGTTGTCTTATTTTTTAACTCAAAATTAAAATTGTTCCAAAAAAATCGCGCTTGAAAGACTGCTGCGCAAATACCGTGTGACAAAAAGTATTGAAACAATCGCCATTTTATTCTCTAGGGTGTTTGAAAAAAAAAATATAATGTTTGGGGGTTCTAAGTAATTCTGTAGCAAAAAAAAAGGTTTTTAGCTTGTGACCACCAACTGTAAAAAAGTGGCCCGGTTGGTAAGTGGTTAAATGGGACTGAATTAAACTATTTTCAAGCCACTCTGGTCCAGTCACATAATCGGCTTCCTTATCTCAGCTAGCCAAGGCCTCAGGGGAGAGGGGGGAGCGCAACAATGGATGGCCCATAGAAAGCCTATGTGTGACGTCACAGTTCAGGAATTCCAGCCATTATCGGAGCACTCTCTCTCTTTTACCCTGTAGCCGGCGCTGGCTGCCACAGGGGTTATCACAAGACCGGACCAAAGCAGCGTGAAAATAGGTAAGTATATGTACCTTTCTTCTATAGGTTAGTTATTATAGGTGTAAGAAGGGGTGGGGGCATTTAAAGATTAGTTAGTGATACCTCAGAATTCTACATTAAAAATGATAATGTTCCACAGATGGCCTTACTTTCTCATCAAACGCTCTTTCATATGATGCAAAATGTATAGCTCATAGGCAAGTGCAGTCTGCTTTCTCCACTGTAGATGGCATCCAACTGGAGCGGTATCACAGCCTGGAGAGGAAGTCAAGGGAAACTTGGTTTCCTTGTGGCTTCCTGATTCCTGGAGGTAGCGTTCCGGTTGGCTATGCTGCAGCTAGGTGACCCTTAGCAACCAGCTTTGGGCCAGCAGGGTTTTTATATTTCAATATTTTTTATTGAGAAAATGAATACAGCTCACAGTGAAAACATTGCAGTACAACGGTAGAACTTTCAAGTGTTAAGTGCACGTGGTCATAATGAGATATTTAGCTTAATAGAGAAAACAGGTTGAATGTGGTACGCCTCCCCCCGGCTTCCCGATCACCCCATCCGGGATCATGCTGTGACCAGGCCGGGAAGGCCAACCCCACCCGTAACTGACCCCCTAGACACATGCGGGTGATATACAAATAATCATATTGAAAGTTGACAAATAATTTGTGAGATAAAAAGCATTAACATAAAGAGTAGCCGTGCCATTTCCTGGGCTGAACTCCGGGAAATCGGAGGACTGTTTCATACAGCATCAGCCTTGAGTCCTAATCCCGCCAAGAAAGCCTTGCCTCCTGACGAAGAGTTTGTTTATCAGCGAGTCCCGAACACTACTGGATGGCATGGGTACCACTACCTTAAACTTATTACTTTGTGCCAGCAGGGTTTTTAAAAGTCCCTGCCCCCAGGTTTTGGCTTTCTGAAAAGTGGGTAGAGTACAGAAAGAGTACCCACCTGTGAGAGAAAGTGATAGTGACAGGGAAAGGTTCCAGGCGAGTAGGGACAGGTTAGGGCAGTGATGGCGCACCTTGGCACCCCAGATGTTTTGGAACTACATTTCCCATGATGCTCATGCACTCTGCAGTGTAGCTGAGCATAATGGGAAATGTAGTTTGAAAACATCTGGGATGCCAAGGTGCGCCATCACTGGGCTAAGGACTCGCAATCCTGCACTGTAGCCTCCTTTTTGGGAAAGGACCAGCCAGGCCGCATTCTGCCGTCTGAAGACAGACACTGTCAATGCATCTTTACCCGCTGCCTCCCTGGCAAAAACGGAACTGTATGTGTTACCCTAGCAGTGTTGTTCCGCTGGGGTTGTTTGTAGTTGGCATTTTCTGCAATACAAGTTCTGAGCTTATCTGCAACTGGACTTGGTGTTTTTACTGCTGCCGCAACCCACTGCACCCACTCACAAGCTGACCGGATGACAGCAAGTTGCCCAGGCCCAGGCCCAAGCAGCAAAGCAACCCTTAGGGCTCTTTCACACTGAAAATTTTTTCAAGCACCTTTGAGTTAAAAAAAAGTGCTTGAAAAGTTCCCTTTAAAATCGATGAACGTGTTCACACTGGAGCTGTACACTTCCACTGCGGTGAAAAAAAAGTCCTGCTTGCAGCATCTTTGGAGCATGTTCTGGGAGCTGAAAAAAACACACCAAAAACACACCTTCCCATTGAAAGAAATGGAAAATGTGGTACAATCACAGCAAAAATATGCCCACAATGCGTTTTTTTAGTGTATTTTTTAAGTCACATGTCCTTACTTACTTTTTCACATGAGAGCATATCTGCTGCATACTCACCAGACTGCTGAGAGGCCAGACCAGTGCAGACACACGAGGCAACACAGCACAGACCACAGTGACCGCATGGGCAACGTTGCCACGGGGAGACCAGAGCATCCTCTCACCTACTGCTTCCCACTGCGGAATCTCCGGAGGCATTCTATGAAGAGACTGAGGGGGCCCCTCTTTCTGCAGTGAGACTTCACAACTGCACCATATGGACTGGTGAGAGCGCACTGCCCATTGTTCACACTGCTAGCAAGGACTGAGTTACTGAACCTTTCTTTGTGATTAGGGATGTGGCCATACCTAGCAGAATACATTGAACCTCCACTTTTCTGAGTTACTGGAGTCAGAACGTTAAGTACACTGCACCTGTACCACATCTGTGCTGCATGCTGGTTTATTATGCATAGTAGTGAACCCCTGAGTAAGTGAATGTGATTTTGTGAACCATGTCAATCTATTGTTGCCACATCTTTACCTGTGTCTGGACAAGATTTTTTGATGGATTTTATACTTCAATAAATACTATGAATTCCTTCAAACTCCAGTGTGCGGTTATCCATACTTTTCTACATAGGGATGTGGCCATACTTAGCAGAATACATTTAACCTCCACTTTCTGAGTTACTGGAGTCAGAACATTAAGTACACTGTACCTGTACCACATCTGTACTGCATGCTGGTTTACTATGCATAGTAGTGAGCACAATATACAAGAATATAGGAAATAATTATCAACATGAACACACACCCACACAGGTTGGACTGGATGTACTAGTGTTTTTATTCAACCTTACCAACTATGTAACTATGCAAAACAGTCATTAAGTGCACCAATGATTCTTAAAGGGCTCCAACGACAGCTGGCAGAAGAACAACATAAAAGATTTCTCCTCCCGTAAAACCATCCTACAAGTCCCCTTTGATCCCTTCTCTCATTTTTTTTTCTTTTCTATGGATAATACACATCTAGGTCGTCTAGGCCTAGCATAATCAGCATCAATGAACCTTGGCTATAGAGTTCCTGTGTTTGGTAAATCAAGCTTTATTACTGCTCACTGCTACACTTTTGGAGACATTGCTCCTGTTTATAATAGTCCATATGCAGCACTTAAAGTAATTAAAAAAGTATTTAATAAAGTTGAAAGGAGGGTTCCCAACACCAGCTTCAGTGTGAGTCAGACAGCACACCACAACACTGTGCCCAGCAAGTCTCCTTACCAGATGCAGGAAATAAAACAGCAGTATATGAAACACTCTACCAACAGCCAGAAATCAATGGGTCCCTCAATTGAATATGCACTTTGGAACATCCACAAATGAACTCCTCCGTACTCCTCCAGACATAGATGCATAGGGGACAAAGGAAGCAGCCAATAGTGAAGCCTGTAAAGCATCCCATGAAGTTTATTAAAAATTATACTCACATAAAAGACGACAATACAAGCTTGTAAGGTATAAAATCAGAATCTGCGGTCACTCGGCGTACCCGACATGCTGTGTACCGGCTGACGCGTTTCAGCCAATGAGCTATCGTCAGATGCGTGGTCAGTCATGTCAAGCACGCCTCAAGTATTTCACTAACTGGAAATGGGACATTGGAACGCACAGCGTCACCGCCGTTGCGCTCCAAAGACAGGAAACGGAATAGGCACACCTGTCCATGTCACATCCGGTTTCATTGTTGCCGGAAGCTGCCATCAGAACAAAGGGCATCCCCCACCGTAAGAATAGGCATGAACCGGCACTTAAGCACCATATATAAAATTATCATAATATAAAAATTAAAAATAATTACAGAAAATACAAAAATATTTTGGTCAATGATGAAGGATTACAGAGAAGAAGAAACCGCAACACTAGAGACATGCTCCATCTAGTGGTAATGTAATGTGCACCACCAGGACACTTACTCAAACGTAGGACCGGAACACCTCACCCATTATTAATAAAGCAATTAATGTCCCAGTCCACGTTTAATCCATGGGGCACATAGCTTTTTAAGTAAAAAATCCACAGGGTTTCAACTTGAGATATATTTCTCCTCACAAAACTCCCTCTCCAATGTGGGGTGAATCGATCAATACCAATGAATAAGGTGCCTGTGGGGTCTCTATTGTGATGTTCTAAGTAATGTCTTGAAACAGAATGTTTCAGGAAAACTTTCCTAATATTGGCCACATGCTCGTTTACCCTCACATTCATGGCTCTAATGGTACGCCCAACATATTGTAAACCACAAGGGCAAACAAGCATGTAGACCACGTTCTGGGAATTGCAGGTTATGAAAGTCTTAATATCATATCTTTTCTGCGTAACAGCTGGACTAAACTGACAAATCTTTCTATCTTGGAGTTTATTAAGTTTACATATCCCACACTTACGACAGGGGTAAAATCCCTTTAGTTTCTGAAAATAAGGTATTCTGTGGGGAGCATCCAAAACATTGGGTGCAACCTGAAGTCACAAAGGAGGCACTCCTCTTAAAATTACTTGAGGACGTTCAGGCAAAACAGGTCCCAATATCCTATCATTTTTAAGGATATGGGAGCTTCTGACCCACTGATTGCCGCAAACTACCAATTTTTTTGTATATTTACTATTTACAAGCTTGTAACACTTCAGAATTATTTGTTTTATTTTGAAATAAATTTCCTCCATATATAGGTGTCGCTCGGTCGTCTTACTTATTCTTTTGAGGTTTAGAATGTCTTACCTCCGAATGGTCTTGCAACATCCTTTTTGCGGAAACCTTTATACGGAAACTCCGGTGTTCCCACAGGCCTGATAGCCAGCGCAGTGTGAGAGGAGTCTTCGAGTGATGCGCAGTGTGTAAGGTCCCCCCTCCACGAGGTGTGCCATCTTACTGACGGTCCGCGCGAGGTTCATCTTAAGTTGGCAGGATCCCCCAGGACTTCTTCAGAACGGTGGGGCTCTTGTCCCCCCTCCCCCTCAAACCATCGAGAGCTAGTAGGTTAGTACCTTTTTATTTTTTGCTCCGCGAGCGGTATCACATTTTTGGAGCACTGCTCCTCCTTTAAATAAAGTTTTATTTTGTTTATTAAGACTTCACAATGTTCGAACATTTATCATTTATATGTTTTTTTAACCATCAAACGCCGTTAGTCACCCAGTCTTCGAGGGTATAGGAATTTTTACTATCCTATAACCCTGGACAAAACGGACTTGCAGGAGTTCATTAAAATTCTCCTCACGGAGGAAACACTGAAGTCCAACGT